>CAJVPZ010003760.1:0-10658 GCA_910592135.1 Racocetra fulgida | reverse complement strand
TATTGGTCATTAGATAGTTTCTTTAAGGTGAAAAGGTGAGCTTTTTGTAATAATTTATTAGATAGATAGGTTTTTGAAATAGACTAGAATATATATTAGGTATGTGAGTTTTTAAGTTGTGTTAGTTTAAATAAATACAATAAAAAAAACCAATCAACTAATTCAATATTATTGTTGCTTTAGTATCAAAAATAAAATTGACCCAACCATTTACAATAGCATTATAAAACAATACAATGTAGTAAAATATTGAAATAATACATACTACTAAAAACTATAACAATTAAAATCACTATATACATATTAAAACTTAAATTTCTAATATATACAGTGTAAGAAATCTAAAACTACAATCTTCTAATAAAGACAAGTATAACCAAATGTACATAAATACTTTATTGAAGTTGATTATTTAAGAAATATTTGATTTCAAATGTTCTACGTACTTAATTATGTCTACTTAATTATACATTATATTAACTCTGAAGAGATGCTGTATACAGTACTTGTCTTTATAAGGAGATTGTATTTTTTAGATTTCTTATACCGTATGCATCTCAATCTAGTTTAATCAGGTCAACTAACTTTATTTATAACTCAAAAAGACCATCAGTTTTAATATAACATAAATATTTATATACTGTAATTCCAACAATTATTGTGCACAAATTTTTTAGTTAATTATTTACTGTTATCGGTAAAAATCTCATACTAGTAACTAGGTTAAATGGTGAATAGAAAAAGTTTGTATGCTTATTTTTTTAAAAATAAATACCTGATAATAAGCTACTCTATCATTAAGTATAAATTTCTTAAAATTATAAATTCACCCGAAAATAAGCTACCCTTTATTTTTTGTGTTCAAAATTAGCTCAAAAAAGGTAGCTTATTTTTGAGAATATATAGTAATATCAGAAAGGTTGTAATGACTATAAAGTGTTCTGTTAAGCTGATGATTAGTTACTTGATCTTCAAGAGTTGTAAACTATAAAGGTTTTCTTCCTTGAGGAATTTTGTGAAGTCTTAGTACAATGTGCTCCCAGCTCAGAAGACAGAAGTTGTTATAAGTTAAAAGTTGGTCTAAGTAAAGGATATGATGTTGCTAAAGTTGTTTCTTGAAAGTAGAATAGTTAAGATATGATGAGAGAATAGATTCAAGAGGTATAGAGCTTTTTTGAGGAGTATATAAAATATTATAAATTGGATTGTTGTTAATTGATATATTAAGATGCTTGAAGAGCTTGATAATTTTGAAGTTAGTTGTATATTTTTAAGACCATCAATAATAGGGTTAGGATATATCAAGATGTTTATAGATGACCAAAGATTGTTTTGAAGTTGTTGGGGACAAATTCAGAAGCTAATGCCTAAAAAATCAGGATTGTTAATTTTCTTGATAAAGTTGGTAATTTGGTGTTGAAGTTGAATATTCCAGATATTGCAGATATTATAAAAGTGAGATGAAGAAGAGTGCTTGTGAGAATAGTACGACTTAGCTTAGCTTTGTATTTTACAAGTCCAATGTAATGTGATAGTATTTTGTTACAAGTATGCTGATTAAATACAAGGTTATATAGTCAGTATTCAATAGTAGGTATTATTATAGTGTTGATAATATATTTAGCATGAGTATCAGTAATATGTTTTGTGTCTGCAATTTGAATAAGGTGTAGTAATTCATCAATAACAAGTTGAGTTTGTTTTTTATATTTGTTGTCAAGTGTAAACCAGCATCCAAGAAATTTAAAAGATATGTGAAGTAAATGTAAATGTAAAGGGTGTTAGTTATAGGTAATAGGATTATAAGAAGAAGGTGAATTGTTTGTACAAAGAATAGACTTAGAAGAATTAACTTGGATATTAGTCATTGTATAGAAAGATTAAGCAATAGAAAGAGTTCATCTTGTGAAGAAGCAAACTATAAAGTATCATCTATATAGACCAATACTGAGTATCTGGCTTGAAGTTTATTAAAAGATTTATTTTTTAAATTGGTAATCTAAGATGTTTGTATAGTATAGCCAGGAACTTGAAAGTAAATATAAGATATAAGTGGGTTATAATATATTCTTCAGAGAAGTGGAGTGATAGTTTTATCTTGATCAATACTATTTTGAACAGGGTATGAGGAAGTTAGTCCAAAGTTAGTTATAACCTAGTTGTGGCAGTCTGTAAAGATATTCATTATAATTTTAATAATAGGTGTTGGAAGAGCAAGGTGAGTAAGTGAATGTTGAAGTAAAGAAAGATTGACAGAATCATAAGCTTTGCTCATATCCTGAGACAAAAGCTATAGATCTTTTTGATAGCAAGTAGCATCCTTAATGAAATTATTAAGAATATGTATGGGAATAGCTATAGAATTTCCAGGTAAAATAACATAATTAAAAGGAGATAAGATAGGGTGTTGCTGAAATATAGTATTAAGTTTATTTGTAATAAGTTTAGTATAGATTTTGTGAATGTGTTCAACTAAACTAATAGGATGAGTAAAATTAAGATTGTTATCAAAAGTATTGCGCTTTGGTATAGAGTAAATTTTACTGTTTTTTCATTGCTTTGGAATTTGACAATGAGTAAAGCAAATATTAAAAAGAACTGTAAGGACTTGAAAACATGTAGTACCAGAGTGCTTAATCATTTCATAGCTAATACCTGTAGATCTGTAGGCTTTGCTATTTGGAAGCTTGGAAATACTTGATGTTACTTTTTCAATTATAATTAGAGAGATAAAGGAATTGTACTAGTCAGGATTGATATGAACTTGTGGTTAACAAAAATTATAAAAAAGTGTTTGATTAATTTGTTTATAAGCAGTCTAATTAGAAAAGTAGTTTTATATATATTGTTTAATAAGAAAAGGCTTAATAATCAGTTTATTAAGTAGTTTGATATTATTGAAGTGTATAGGAGTTTGATATCGGTTAAGAATACTATTAATGGCTTGTGTAGGTTTGCTAACTAAAGTTTCATATCTATTTTTAGAAGCTTGTTGTATTTGTTGATTGAAATAATTGGTATCATATATCTTAAGCATGTTTTATCCATTCTAGAATTTAAGAGAAATTTAAACCTGAGAGTGTTTGGAGGTTACATTAGGACCATAAGTTGATTTTATTAATTTATTGATTAATGCTAAAGATATTATAAGTTTTACTTTTGCTTTTAAGATTTTTAATAAAGTAACCAAGTTTTTTTAAGTGATAGATAAAGTTGTGTACTATGAGGGGTATACTATATCTATGATTATAACAACATTTGTAGCTAATCTTATTAGAAATAATTGATATAGCACTATAAATAATAAAATGGTCAATTTTGTATCAAATAGTGTTAATACTGTCACTAGTTTGTAAAGAGAAAGATACATGATGATTGTTAAGCTTAGATATAAAAAGTTCAGAGAACTCAGTTCAATTTTGAGAGGTCATAGTACTGTAATTAAATATATAACAGCTTATGCTAATACAAAAGTAAGGTAGTTTGCTGTATGCATTAGGAAATGTCCAAGATGTATTAAGTATTAAATAATCACTACAAATGCTGATTTTGCTAGTATCAAGTTAGTATAATAAGAGAAATTGGATATTGAATTGGTTAGTCCAAATATAGTCAATTCAACTAGATGATTATGTATAATAAGTATTATCAAAGTGGGTACCAATATTATACATATCAGAATGGTGTAAATAATTGATAAGTTTATATTTAGCTGAAGAGCTGTGAATGTTATCATGTATATTAAAGTCACCA
The DNA here is from genome assembly GCA_910592135.1 of Racocetra fulgida. Taxonomy (NCBI): domain Eukaryota; kingdom Fungi; phylum Glomeromycota; class Glomeromycetes; order Diversisporales; family Gigasporaceae; genus Racocetra; species Racocetra fulgida. The sequence continues at coordinate 6,905 of CAJVPZ010003760.1, read as the reverse complement.
AGAACAATAGGATAGAGGTTTTGTTGTAAAGCAAGTTGTCATGTACAAATCTCACTTTACTGGTTCTGAGTCTGATTTTACTAAGAAATTGTTCACTTTGCTTGAGTTTTGCTTAACTGGTATATCGTACCAGATCTTCCATCTTATTAGATATATATATGAATATTTTGGTTACTTGTTTACTTAGAATGGTTTTTCTTTACACTAACTGTAAATCCTCTTTTTTGCTTTATTAGATCAAGCTATTTTATAATACAAAATTATCATCGGATAAATAATTATCTGGTTACACACATTATTCTATTACTAAATTAATTTCATGCATTTACTAATTCGACGATCATGCTATTTATACAACAGATTATGTTATATAAACCTGATCCTATTCTCAGTACTACAAATTCCATAAATACCAATTAACACACATTTTGAGCTAGACCTCAAGAACTTTGTCCCCAAAGTTACATCTTATGCAAAACTAATTTACTTACTTAAATTATTCTATTTGCAAAATAACTACACATATATTAAGCTAATATTACTCATATTTCAACACTCACACTAATATGTATTACTAATACTAAATCTTTATATGACCCAACATGCATTGCCACTAATTTCTACAAAACAATATAATGCCCATTATTATTGCACTAGAGCTTGCTATGACGGCTTGTATTGCATAACCCTACAAAGTTTTTTTTTCTGCAATTATTCAATGTGGCAGATCATAATGAAATTAGATTATAATGAAATTTAACTTATTTTATATATGATTTTTAAAAATTTTTGGAACCTTTTTAGTTAGATTTTTTTTTATAGTTAAGTTAGAGTTTAGAGTTAGAATTATTAGGAAAAGAGTATAGGTGGATTTTGGTAGAGCTTATATCTTTAAATTGAGATCTCTAAATTTCACAATAATCCAATTTCATTATGATCTGCAACATTCAACATCATCATCTTTTTTAGTGTCTATATTGAAACCTTAGTTTTATATTGATAATAATTTCCAACATTGTTTGTTCTATTAGCATTCTCCAATGGGATATCATCATCAAATATCAAATCTGCTTCGACTTTATTATTAGATTTCTCTTCATTTTTTCATTCAACAAAAGTAAATTCTTTATTTTCTATCATTTATTTGATATGTTTGATTATTATTAATCAGGTTAGTTTCATTGGTGTTTATTTTACTAACTATACTTCTTTTACTAACCAACACTCTTTTGTCATTGTCATTTTCTTTTACACCATCATCATTTCTGCATACTTAGATTCAATTATCATTAGCTACATTATTACTATCACACTTAGTTTTCATCAATGATTCCAGTAGAGCTTTCATCATTAAATCTATTTTCAGAACTATATCTAATAGTACTTGTATCATTACCATTGCTCTATCTTGGTTACAAAGTCCAGGAACAGGTATCTCATTAGTATCATCCATATCAACAGGTTTTTGATAATTTATGAATATTTTATCATCATTCTTTTTATTATTAACACCAACACACATTTCGTTGAAATTACTCACCTCATCAGGTTTTTGATTATAATTGAACATCTTTCATTTATCTCTTTTAACCCTTATTCTATTTTGATAACAAGTACCAAGATTATATGATCCATAAGTATTACTATTTTTAACAGATTTTAAATCTCATTTAAACATTTTATTTTCATAAGTAACTTTTACAGCTTCGGTCCTGTTTCAAGAACAATATCTAAAATTATATATTCCACTAATATGATCTATCTTATTGGATCTTTTATAATAATTAAATACATTACATTCATCACTTTTTATATCAATTTCATTATAATAACAACATCCAACAATACTTGCTTCATTAGCATCATCTATATCAGCGGTTTTTGATAATTAATAGATGCTTTATGTTTATTGCTTTTAACTACAATTTCGTTTCCATAGCAATATCCAAAATTATACATTCTACTACTATTGCTCTACACTATTGTTTACATCTTTGTTTACAGGTTTCATTAACATTGGCTCTTTTTTGTTACCATATCCACTACGATTTCTTGTGAATGCATTTTCATCAATTTCAGATAATACATCAGATAGATCTTTGATTTTCAGTTCATTTTTTTGATCTCATCCATCAAAATTTATGTGTCTAATATCCATATCACTTTCAACAGCTTCTAGATTTATCATTTGGTCATCAGGTATGTGTTTTTCAGTCACTTTTCTGTCAATATTCATCTTATTCATTATGCTAATAACTCTAATCTTTTTTCACATAATTAATGCTATTCCCACCATTCTTTCTATATCTTGCATTTCGTTCAAAATCACTATGGTTCTTTTTACTAATATCTATATAATGTATTTCCATCAATTCATTATTCAAACGTCGACCTTGATTTTTCTGAGATAGACATGAACGAGCTAAGTGCTCTTTACAATAGCAAACATAGCACAAATGCAACCTATGCCTTTTCTGTTTTCCTTAAACTGTCTTCAAGTACTTCATTACTTCCTAAACTACTAGTTTCACTAACATAGCTGAGTAGTTTTGTCCTTTCATTCTTTTTTTGTTTAACCACTTAGGTAGACTTTTTCTTCGTTCTAACTTAGACAACGTAATTTCGTCACTAAGGCTTTGATTACAGAAATTCAACAACTCTATTCATCTAACCAACTTTGGTCTCAGTCTCTATTGACTTTGGTCTTATGGCTTTATCGACTTCAGTTTCACAGCTTTATTAATCTTTGATCTTAAAGTTTTACCAATCTTTGACTTCAACCTTTTACTACCTTCGATTTCACTGATTTATCACCTTCAGCTTCACAGACTACCACCTTCGGTTTTGCGGCTTTACTTTCTTTACTTATTTCAGTGAATAAGACCTTTCTCTTATCCAGGTCCTTGTATCGTGTACAAATCCCACTTTACTAGTTCTGGGTCTGATCTTACTAAAAGACTATTCACTTTGCTTGAGTTTTGCTTGACTGGTATATCATATCAGATCTTTCATTTTGCTAGATAGTATATGAACATTTTGGTCACTTGTATACTTAGAATGGTTTCTTCTTTATGCTAACTAAAAATCACTTTTTTTACTTTATTAGATTAAGCTATTTTATAATACAAGATTATCATTAGATAAATAATTATCTGGTTATATATATTATCATATTACTAAATTAATTTCATGTATTCACTGGTTTGACAATTACACCATTCATACAACAGATTATATTATATGAATCTGATCCTATTCCTGGCATTATAAATTTTAAGGGTATCAATTAACCCATGTCACAAGTTGAATCTAATTAATTACAGTACTTGAGTTGAGTTTTATTTTGACATATCGGTTAATAAAAGATATACAGAGATAATATGAAGTTTAATATTACTTTTAAAAAATAGTTCAATAGCAATAGTACCACTAAGATATATAAGGCAGTTATGAATGTGAGGCTGAAGAAAGTTGCATATTATAATAGCAGAATCTTCTGCAAAGCTATTGGAGTTAGCTCAAAAGTATGTGAAAAGATTATTATTGCAAAATGATAGATTAGACTTATCAAAAATTTTAGTTTTAGTAATGCAGGCAATATCAATATTGTGATTAAAGCAGTAGTATTGCCAGGTTTCTCTTTTGGTGACTGAGTTAAAGCCTCGGACATTATATATTATGATATTAAGATGTAGGTCTCTAATTTGATTAGAATGTTGATCATAAGGGCTGTTAATAAACTCATGCTTTCTAGATAATATAGGTAAGGTGGATGGATTAGAAATATTTTGGTTAGAGTCTTGCAAAAATATAAGTAGATCGAAAGGTAGAGACTCAAGTTTATTAGAACTTGATTCAGAAGCTATTAATGGGGAGTAGGTAGATATAAAAATAGGTATGTTAATTTGTGATTTAAAAGAAATATCATATGAGTCATTGGTAGATAGAGTATAGTGGTTTAGTAATATAATGTGTTCATGTAATAAGTATACTTATGCTTTACTTTTATTACTGTGAACAGTAATAAAAGCATGATCTGCTAAATAGTTAACATTGTTTTGTTGTAAATGTTATAAAAAAGAATTAATAGTTTGTAGTTTTCTTAATAAAAGAAGTTAAAAATAGGTAAGAAATTTGTTATAATATATTTCTAAATTATAGGAGTTGGATAACATTGGTAATGATTTGGATAAATATCCTTTTATAGATGCGCTTGCCGTTTTAAGCTCGGTTTTCACAGCTGCAAAAGGTTTCATAATCTGCTATATATATTTAGTCTGATCGTCATTTGCCTGATCCTCCGTATAAATGGACTTAACCACCTGTTCACTTACATTATTCTCTTCTGAGAAAGGCCTACTAGAAGTAGAGGACATCATTATTTCAGAAGCGATGGTTGCTTCAATGAAATCTATAGAAGAAATTATTGAAAAGGATTATATGAAAGAGTAGTAATAAGTTGAGGGTTTTGTTGTAAGTTTTTGTTGAAGTTGGAGTTTTTATTATTAGTAGTTTGGTTATTTGTATTAACAGTAGAATCATCATTTGAATCTGTTATAATGTTATATTAGTAGTTGTAATATTGTACAAATTAGTCATAGAATATTATTTCATATTATATATTATATTTTATATTTTATCTCTTATATTTTATATTAGTTAAATTATATTATTTAGATATATTTTATTAGAATAGAATAGTTAGAAGTGTATACTACTGTATGCCGTATGCCAGTGTGTACCGTATGCCACAGTATGCTATATACTATATGCTACTGTATGCTGTATACCAATGTATACTATATGCCAGTGTATGCCACCTGCCATATGGTTGTACTGTATGCCAGTGTATGCCATCTGCCATATGGTGTATGCCAGTGTATATCACCTGCTACATAGTTGTATACCAGTGTATGCCACCTACTATATGGTGTATACCAGTGTATGCCACTTGGATGTATACTAGTGTATGCCACTTCTACAGATATATAAAGGAAGGTTTTCCCCCTTAGTTCTTGCAAATATCTCCTCCTACAATTCCTACCTTCCCTTGGATATTGGATTGGCCATCTAATATTTGTGCTTCTTCTTTTAATATAAATTGTATTACCTGTATTACCTGTACTATCTGTATTATCTGTATAACTTATTTGTACTATCTTATTACTAAATAAACTATTTTATATCTGTAAATATTGTCCTATAATTAAAATATCACTATAACATCTTGGTGCCTTCTGGTAGAAACCTAAAAATTATTGACAGATATTTTAGTATTAAGAAAAACCCTTCTTGTTAAAATCTTTAGTTTATAAACAGTAAATTAGTATATTTTCTGGACATAAAATTCCTAGTTATGTGTATTTTCTGAATGTAACATTCCCAGCCGTGTATATTTTTTGGATGTAACATTTCTAGCTATATGTATTTTCTGGACGTAACATTCTCAGCTATGATGTGGGAAGCTTTAAATCTCTATAAAAAATTGCTATACAAAAAATACTACTCTTCTTTTAAAAATTTATAAAATGTAAAACTAATCTACAAGATTTGTTCTTCTTGTTCTAAAGAATAAAACTTGTAGTTTAGATTTTAATTTAATGCTAAATTGACAGAGCAGTAGCCTTTTAAACATTGCCAATTTTATTAATTTTATTAATAAATTGTAAAAAAGTGAACACATATATTTTTAATTTTGGCCAATTAGAATGCCCCATTTCGATCACGTGATTGAAATTTCACAATGAACTTTATAATAGAGATTAGAAATGGTTTTATTTCTTATATTAAAACTGGTTTTAATAAGTTTTAATATATGAAAATAAAACTGGCTCAAAACTCTACTTCAAAAATAAGAAAAAACCTGCTACAGTTTTTTTTTTGTGATACTCAATATAGTGGCCAGCTAATTGAAACCTGCTACAGTTTTTTCTTTGTGATACTCAATATAGTGGCCAGCTAATTGAATGCATTTCGATTTCATTTTATTTAAATGCAACACTTTTAAACATTAAGCACCATATTATACTAATTAGTAGAATTAAAACTTTTACAACAAAAGTATAATTTATGCCCTTATGGTTAGATAAAATCAGGCTTGTATTGAATTAGACGATTTATAAGCACTTATAAATTATTTAGAATTTAAAAAACCACCATATTCACAATACAACTAAAATGTAAATTCTAATTGTTAAATATTTAAATTTGATATTCTTTAAAATTGAGCAATACACATGAGTTTATTATTAATTAATAGTTTATTCAGCTTATAATAAATAATAAATAAATTAAATATTTACTATTCAATGTGTTCTATATATCTTACCTAATTGTTAAATCAAATATCTTAGGAATTGTTATCAACTCGATTTCCTAAAAAAGCTGTGATTAATTAAAAATTACAATATTAATACAAAAAATAAGTATTAATTTTCAAATTCATAACTTTTTAATAATGTCTCACCCAAATACCAAATCTAGTATTACTTCTAAGAAGGCCTGTAATAAGGATGGTACCTTTGTAGCTAAAGTTATGAATGAAATAAAGAAAAGCATAGATACTCTGGAAGACTGGGAGTTATTTGAAATAACACATGACAACTTTCAAGATTACACATTAAAAGCTATAGAATGGTATGAAAATGCTGATAAAACATTAAAATCTACTTTTTATACTAGTACATAATTAATGCTTATAAGCAATTTTAAATGCCAGTATATATAAGAAACTATTTCGGCATACTTCGGTATTGATTTTGATATGAAACTACTAAGGTGTCTAGTGGTTTCATATCAAAAATCAATACTGAAATATATCGAAATAGTTTCTACAACAGTATATTTAAATCTCTTTGCTAATAAATTTTTATATAATTTTAGGAAATTCGAGAACAAACCTTTAG
>CAJVPZ010003759.1:0-10659 GCA_910592135.1 Racocetra fulgida | reverse complement strand
TTAAAATGTAATAAATAATAACAGAAACAAATAAATAACAATTAAATAAAATACTTAGCTTTCATATAAAGCTTATTCGGTTATAAGATTTTAAAAATGATGAATTAAAAAAGTTACCCAGTCAAAACAAACCGTGGGAACTATTTTAAGTGTATCATATACCAAATAACTCCAGTTATTTGATAGTTCCGATCATAGTAGGGTATCGGATAATAATTTGAATTCATTAGATAAATAAATATATGCTTCTTTTTTATCCTTAGAAAGTGAAATAGTAAAAGATTTTTTAAGATGTAAAGTGTATTTATCTAAATGAGAGTAAAATAATTGTATAGTTTAAGGTTCTTTTAGAAGAGGAAGCTTATAATGTAGTAAGTATTTGTTGTAGCAAATATCCAAATCATAGGAGTTTAGTGATGTTGGTGATGATTTGGATTAGTTTCCTTCTGTGAGGTCGCTCACCGTTTTAAGCCTGGTTCTCATGGCTGCGAAGAATTCCAAAGTCTGCTCTATACATTGAGTCTGATCATCATAAAATTGGTTCTCCATGTAGAAATCAAATTTTATAAATAAACTAAATATATAAAAATAGAAGTTTAGAACTAAAGCATTAATATTAAAAGCTATAATAATAGATTATTACTTATTATATATAAAATTTTGATTTCAAAAATTTTAATTAGTATACTAAAGTATTTAAACACTAGTTTTTGAGTATTTTTACTTTTTCTTCTTTTGTATATGTTTAGAATTCATGTTGAGCTAATTCAGAACAATCAAATTTTATATATTCTTTTTTAAGAATTTGTATTACTTGTATAAATAAGTATATATGCTAACCAAGATCTCTAGTTTCTTCTCTAGTTCTGATTGAATATTTGTAAATGCTATCTCTAATTGAACAAAGTATATTATACTACTATTCATCTACCAATCAAATTATAAGATCAAGTATAATATAAAATTTTTAAAAATCATCAGTAACTTAAAATTTTGATTATAAAACTACTTTTTATGTTCCAATAAAAAAAATTCCTTGCAAAATTTTATAGTATATATTTTATTAAACATTTGTATTATTTCAACAATACTTTAATTATTTGATCAAAAAGCAGGATTTTTTTTTGTTTAATAAAAACTAGATAAAAATTAGTAAATCTGTGCTAACCTCTTTTACCTCTTTAAATTATATAATAAATAACACTTTTCTTACTATTATTATATGGAATTTTGTTTATCTGACTAAAATAGATATTCTCACTATAAATCATCTGACTTTGATAAGAATGTAAAGATATTTAAAAATCAAAGTTGATCTAATTTAATCTTATATGAGTAAGCTTGTGTACATTATACTCTTTTGTTTAATCTTATATCTTTATAGCCTTCTATGCTGTAGTTATTAGATTAGTTTTTTTTTTAGTATTAAGGTAGGATCTTGTTTATAACTTTATTTATTATTAATACTTTACATGTACTATTATATTTTTATATTACATATATTAAGTACACCAAGCTTAGACTCAGATCCTATTAGTAACCTATGCTCTGGCCAAACTATTACTTGTGTGATAGGTGTTCCCATCCACTACCAGCTACTGATTCAATTATCTGTGATTCAAACCTACTAGAGTAGTACGTTATCATTGATATACTTACCTGGTATTTTATTACCCTTCACAAGTTTCATTTCGGTACATTTCCTCATAATAGCATTCTTTGCATTACTTATACTACTTATACCCAAGCTCCTAAATTTGGTAATCTTCTTTATAGGAAGGCCTTGTAGTTTAATTAGGCTACTTCCAATTTTGGTGAATCTCAGCTAGTCTGCTCAAATGAGTTTTACCAGTAGACTCCATGCTGATTCAGGTTAAGCCTCTATTAATGATGTCTAGTTTAGTTAGTATACTTGCTAATTCCTATTACCATATTAGATAGATTCTCTGTGTATTGGTGTGAGTTCGCTGTGTTGTATTACAAATTACCTCGTAATTCCCAGATAGCAATTTTTTGTATTACTTCTCTTCTATAGACTGACAGATTGGATATTATCTAGTAACTATGGTGTTTAAATGCTATAATATTTTAGGTTACAAGGCACTAGAAGCGGGGTTGGCAATGGACTATATCCATTAAAAATAACTTTGTCAATGGAACTTAATGGACCAATATCATAATCTATTGGTCTATTGGTCCATTAGTCTATTAGCATAAGCCAAAATAAGGTCAATACTAAAAAAATTTCAAATATCACGTGGTATAATATTCTAAACTCATTTATAAAAGCTATATAATTATTGTCTATTGGTCTATTGGAATAGTGACCATCCAATGGAACCAATGGAACTGGTCAATGAACCTGGGGTCCATTCATACCAATGAACAAATGTGCTAACCCTAACTAGAAGTATAGATCTAATTTGGCTTGCAGTCCATTATACTTCTAATTAATTTTGATATCCTTTAGTTTTTTTGGTATGCAAGCTTTATTTGTATAATGTACTACCAGCCTGATGAATTCAGCTATTTTAAATTATTACTGCATATCCTAAGTTTCAGCTCACTTACTCTGTCATTGTGAGGTCTTTTTCTAATAGGCAAGTGGCTTGGAGCCAAAGATGCTTCTGATTCTAGTTGTGCTAATTCTTTTCTACAGATCGTTTTTGTGTTCTCCACTTTTCTCACTACTCTAGTTATATTACTGTCATATCATACTCCCAAGCAAGTACCTCACAAGTTAGATACAGAAATGTTGGTGCTGCCTCAATTATCCCTAATCAAGAACTGATATATACAACCTTCATATAAAAGAACCTTCTATGACTCAGTATCATACATGATGCTACCACTTCATGATTGGACCTCCTTTCAGGAATTCTCTTTTTTAGTTTTGTACTTGTATTTGGACTTATTCACAGGGTTTTGCATTTGATTATAGCTTCTTTTTGGGTTACAAAAGCGAAAAATCTTAAAATTTTTGCTTCTAGCCTAACTCGAACCATTAACCTAGTCTGTAGGGTTTGATAGCTTAACTGCTAAGCTATAGAACCCAAACCCGTTAATAGATTAGTAAGAGTTGTAGTTAATATTAGATATTAGAAAAATAATAAGTTGTATATTATAGCTCAACAAAACAGATACATATCATTTTACCAACAATATCTAGAGTAGCATATCAAAGAGTAAATTTCTAGAGGAATACTAGTGTTACTTGTTTCAGGTGTGGTGAACATGGTTACTATGCTATAGATTGCAGCCTAGAACCAATACTATTTAGAGATTAGTAGTGTTAAAATTATAAATGATTTAATAATGGTAATAATAACAATACTAGAAGTTAAAATAGGTATATTAACTTTGTTGATACTGTATATGAGAGTAAACTGAAAAAAGAAATTTATATAGCTTAACATCAGCTATATAGTATTAATCGGAAAGAGCAAAAAGAAAAAAAAGCAGAACTATGACTATATAAAATTGCATCTAACTTTCTACTACTATTCTCATAAATATAGACGATAATTCTACTTCTATACCTTTTAAACATATTACTAACAAACAGTTACTATTTGAAATTGATAAATTTGCCTCATATGATATATTAGAAGACCTGTTGAAAATGCAAGCATATACTATATATAGTCAGTTATTATAATATTTTAATCAATGTCATAATCTAGCTAAAGCAGTAAGAAGAACAAAAGCCCTATTACAGAAGCCAATTATTCACAAGCTAATAACAAACAAAAAACTATAGCAATACATTATTATATATGTATTAAAAGTAACTCAGTAGTTGCTATCTTAGACTCTGGTGCTATTATTAGTATTATTACTAATAGATTAATAAAAAAAACTTGGGTTGGTAATTGATTAGCCTTCTAATACTGTAGTAAAAACGGCAAATAAAAATAAGACTAAAGCTTTAGAAGTAGTTAGCAAAGTTTGAATAACTTTACAAAGTATAATGATACCTATCGATTTGCAGATAATCAAGTTCTAAGAAGAGACTTTATTACTAAGAATAGATTGATTTAATAAGTCTAAGGTTAAATTAAACTTTGATAAAAGTATATTATATATAAGATATCTAGATAAACAAGCTATCATTAATGCAACACATATAAGTAATAGAGTTCTTAAACAAGACTTAGAAGAATTTATTGATAAAGATAAATAGATTAATAAACTTAAAAATAATAGTAAAGAGATTTATGAAGCTTTTTATACCAATGAATGTGTCTCAGAGGAAGAAGAATTATATTATAATCTATAGATAGATCAAAATCTAGCAGTATATTTAACTGAATCATTAGAAAGTCATCAGAAACAAGAAAAGATTCTTTTCAATATAAATAAGGATTTGTTAGTAGATCAATAACAATATGTATGAAATCTGCTACAAAAAAAAATATTAATGTTTTTGCAGAAAAAATTAGTAAAATGAGTCAAATAGTTGAGCTAGGATAGGACTCTGAAGAACTTTAATATAATTTAGAGGTTATTAAAAAAGAAAATTTTGCATAGAAATTCATCAAATGTTGTATTTTTATATAGAAAATTTTTAAATTTTGACCTATTTTATATGTCTATTTGGTTAATATTATACAAACTCAGATCTGAGTTGTATCAGAGTTCTTCAAGGTCCTGTTAAAATATACTAACCTAATATATTATGAAATTAATATTAGTAGTGCTCTATTCATTAAATAGTGACTATATAGTATGTTTTGAGATAATCAAGAGTTCTTCCAGAAAGAGATATCAGCTATGGAAGAGCAAAGAATTATCAAACCAATTAAGAGTCTTTAGACATTGCCTATATTTCTTATTCTAAAAAAAATAGTAACAAAAGAATTTGCATCAATTACTATAAATTGAACTCTGTAACAAAAAAGGATGTTTATTCTTTATCTAATATTAATAAGATTCTAACAGTATTCAAGAGTGCTAAATAGTTTACTAATCTTGATATTTCTAGTGAATATTAGCAAGTAGCAATCAGAGAAAAAGATCAGCCTAAAACTGCTTTTATTACAAAGTTTAGCACTTACAGCTTTAATATAATACCATTCAGGTTGTGCAATATGTCATTAACCTTTTAATATTTGATGAATAATATTTTTGAACCTTTTATCAACAAGTTTGTAGTAGTATATCTGGATAACATTACAATATATTTTAAAACTTTTGAGGATTATATAAAGCACCTTTGACAAGTGTTTTAAAATTAAATGTTTTTTTTTTCCTTCAGCAATCCTGTTTACTTTATTATGAGAACAGACTTTTGTTTCTACATCAGCATACAAAGAAATCTAAATATATAGTGTTCTAACCAAAGAGTAAACTTACTCACAGCATACCTTGCAGATGTTGAAACATCTACTTGCAGTCAGGTGAACCATTAAACTGCTGTGTTTTGCCCAGATATGACCTGTCTAGCAACATTTGACCACCTTCAGAGATCCAGAACTCACTCTGAACTTATTTTTCCCAGATTCCTCAGTTGGCTGTTGTTCGCCCTATCAAGATTCCCGCTTTACAATAGAATGCTACCAAACTGATAACACTTTCTTGTAGAGAAGGAAAAAAGAAAAAAAAAAAGGATAATAGGGAACAAAAAAAAGGATATATAATAAAAACAAATATATCAAAGAAAATGAATACTAATATTAAGGAATATAAAAACTAAACTAAAAATCTAAAAGAAACTATCACTAAAAAGAAGAAAACCTGCTGATCAGGCAAAAACTTCTAATTATACTGAGTAACGATCTTCTATTAAGTACGAGAGTCTTAACAAAAATGAAAACATAAAACTAAAACAAAATGCACTATAACTCATGCTAGAGGCTAAAATTATATACAAGGGACATGTTGTATATCTTAAAACACTTTGCTTGACTTTTCTCAATTAAATCCATATCTTCATCCGAAAGTATAAAGACTTTAAAAACTCTACATGACTTGTTGTTATCATTTCATTCATTTCATAATACATGCCGATTTGGCATCATCTAGTTTCCTGATATGGAAGTGGTAAATAATGCTGATCTTTTGGAGGTGGTAAGCCGAATTTTCTACTTTTTATCAAAAATTTTGAAGCTAAAAGACAGCAGAAAAATATCGAGTTTCTGTGAGTTTTCCAACCAAGGAGTATTGTTTCAAGAGTTCTTCAAAGTCTTTTATCTTCAAACAAACTTTAGTTTTCTTTTTTACTTGCTGTTCCCAAAGGTTGTTGACTTCTAGGCTTGAATCTTTAACTTGTTTTCGGTGTTAGGTTGGTATAAGTGATCATCAGGAAGAGTTGAAAATTAAATGTTAAAAAGTGTTTATTCTTTAAAAATAAAATCAAATTTTTAGAATATGTAATTAGTACTGATGGAATATTACCTAATGATAATAAGATTCAAAAGTTAGAGACTTTTTTGTTTCTATCATAGTTAAAGAAATATAATCATTTTTGGGCCTTGCATTATATTATAGGAAGTTTATTAAAAAATTTGCAAAAATCACTAAGCTGTTGAATTTATTCTTAAAAAAAGATAAACTATACTATTGGTCTGATATCTAAAAAAGGTATTTCAAATCTTAAAAGCCTATTTAACTACCTCTTTGGTATTGTGACACTCTAACTTTAATAGGCTATTTACTTTTATATAGATGCTTTAGTTCTAAAATTAGATACTGTATTAGCTCAGTTAGATAACAATAATAAAGAATATATTATTGTATATGCTAGTTGAAGTTTGAATAAACTAAAGCAAAACTATTCTATATCTGAGCTAGAATGTCTTGCTATTATTTGGGCAATAGAATATTTTCATTAAAATTTGAAGTTAAAACCATTTTTCTTTATTACAAATCATTCGTCATTGTAGTAATTGAGAACTTCAGAATTAAAAAATAAATAGACAAGGTAAATTCTTAGACTAGAACTATATAACCTTATCATTATTTATTAGCCTGATCATAAGCATTATAATGCCTATGCTTTGTTATGATTAGTTAGTAATTCAGAAGAAATCGAGGTTTAAGTATATCAAGTTGAAGTAGAATCTCAAAATGAAAATTACAAAAATTAGGCTTACCAAGAAGTGTTAAAGGTATTGTAGTTTGATCTACTTGCACACATTATTGTAAACATTCAGCCATATCAAAATGTTGAGTTTACTAAAGACTGGATTAGATAAAATAACTATTATATCAAATATATTAGTAGCCATTTTGGTTAAAAAACAAATGAGAAGCATTTATTATGTGATTGGAAAGGTCCTCTTGCACAATGTTGATATGAAGATTAATTATACTTATCAGAAAATAATTGTGCCAAGTGTTATTATAATTTAAAATTATAGGTTATGATAAAAAACATCCAGTATAAGAAATTATTGAAAGCTACTTATTCACTCCAAATGAAGATGATAATCTAATGAACAACTTATTGAGAGTATATGATATTGCAAAATCACCCCAAATAAATAAGAAATTCAGATTTAAGAAAAAAAATAAAATTTTTGTTAGAATCAAAGATTTAATTAAACAAAATGATGCAAAAAATCACTTACTAAATAGGCTCTAATAGCTAAATCCTTGTATACACCAACACTTTGGCAAATAGATGAATATAACAACCTTAAAGATATATATCTTTATAATTCAGTATGATGAAAGGTTATTAGTTTTACTATTATTTGTTAACTAAAAATCTATGATTATTCACAAATGACATTAAACTTTACAAACTGGTTACTGCAACTATATAGTCAACTATCCTTTAAAAAAAAAAATAATAAACTATATCTATTATTATTATTATTATTATTATTATTTTCTCTTTATTATTATTTTTTTTATTTTTCTATTATTATTTTTTTTTACTAAATTAGAGAAATAGACTCAGTTAAATATGCATATTTAAAGAGTTTTCTAAAAACAGCTTGATATTCAACATAGTTTAATTTTTATTAAAAGAAATCATTAGATTCACTGAGCAAATTTTTAGTAATTTATAATCAATTGCTTTATAAAAAAGATCAACAAAAAAGCAAGAAACTTCAGTTATTAAGAGTAATAAGACAAGAAGAATTAACTCCATTATTATATCTTATGTATAGTTATCCTTTAGATGCATATTTAGAAGTAGAAAAGATGTTTGCCAAAATTCGTATTTAATATTACTAGCCCCAAATATCTAAGCATATTTGTAAATATATTAAAACTTGTAACTAATATTAAAAGCAAGGAAAATATAGACTCTGTGGCCTCTTATAACCTATACTTGTTGAAGTACTATTTTACAAAATTAGCATTGATTTTGTAGAACCCTTAAAACAAACTTTAAAAATAAATTGTTATATTATTGTCACTATTGATTATATGACAAAATGGTCTGAAGCTCAAGCTATACCTATAGCCGATACTCAACAAACAGCTTACTTTATTTATCAAGAAATCATTTGTCAGTATAGATGTTCTGCTCATATAATCTCAGATAGAGGATACTATTTTAATAACAAAGTGCTAAAGTTCTTAACAAAAAATTTTGAAATAAAATACTTACTAACAACACCATATTATCCCTAAACAAATGGTTTAGTGAAGAGATATAACTACATCTTATATGAATCTTTAGCAAAACTAGTTAATCAAGATTGAGAATATAATACATTAATATCATCAGTACTGTTTGCATATTGAACATCTAAACAATCAATGACTAAATTCACTCCATTTTATCTTACTTATAGATATAAAGCTACTTTTCCAGATTTTTTGTTATTCACTCCAATAGAAAAAACTATGATAAACCAAGTAGATATATTAGTGAATAATTTAATAGTTAATTGTGCCTTAACTAAAGAAAATATTAGTAAAGCATAACAATAATAAAAATTTCAATAGGATAAAAATCTAAAAAGGGTTATATATCTTTAATACAAGTGATAAAGTTCTCTTATTCAATGCAGCTCAACTTGGAAGATATACTGGTAAATTATCTTCAAATGGATAGAACTATATATTATCTATATCTGTGTTATGTAAGATGTATATAAACTTTGAAAAATCAGATTCTAAAGGCATCACAAAATGCTTTTATATTGAAAAAATATTATAAAAAAGCTTGATTACTATAAACAATATTCATAAAATATTTCAAGTTGGTATATATTATTATCTATACTTATTTGCAGAAGCTCATAATTAAACAGAAGAGAAATTGTTATATAAGATTTTGTTCACCTGATCAAGATAAACATCCCTACTATGAATTATCTGACTTTGATAAAAATGTAAAAATATTCAAAAATCAAATGTTGATCCAATCGATTCTATATGAGTAAGCTTATATATATTGTGCTCTTTTGTTTAATCTTATATTTTTATGGCCTTTCATATTGTAGTTAATAGATTAGCAAAAGTTGTAGTTAATATTAGATATTAGAAAGATAAAAGAATTATATATCATAACCTGACAAAACATGTATAAAAAACTTGACCTTTCAACTTAGTAGAGGTAGTGTTCAAAATTTTCTCTTTTTCTTATAATAATATAATTATTATTGTATCTATTTACCTTTTTATTATAATAAATAATTATGTTTTCATACATGTTAAATTAAATTATATCATTAAATAACATAATGATCTTGACCACATGATTATTGTGAAGAAACTTCACGATTGATATTTATTTATTGAATAAAATTTAGATTACCTTATATACATTTGAGAACATTGATGTCTATAAGCTTATATAATATACACTTTAAATACTTAATATATCATATAATTATTATAACTATTTGTATCTTCTTATATATTTAGTTGCCACCTCTTTCAGTAAAGCCTAGTCAAACCTCTTTATTAAGTTATATATTCAACACCCTTACCTAAATAATCACAATGTCATAGTCTTCATACTATAACTGCTACATTCCTTGAACTACTATTAAGAGGTGTAGTTCAGATGTAGCACTATAAATTTTTTTCGAACTTGCTTGTAATTTGTGTTGATTAATTTTCTATTCGGTATCCTTATGTTATTAAGAAAATCTCAGGCTGAAGAATTAACAAAACAAATACAGAAAATATAAGAAATTGTAAAAAATATAAATAACAAAAATTTACTATGATATCTAACTTCTGACCTCTAAGTAAAAGTTTTCAGAATGAAATTTTACTCATAGAACACAATTGTTAATGTTAGATATATAGGGAATTTTTGAGATACTACAACCTATATTTTTTCGGCCGGCAGCTTGGGATTTTCTTGACATAAGGATACCCTTTCAAAACTGGCCAATTATGCAAATTTACTTAATAGCAACATACTTTATACAGAATTATGCGGCAAATTTAACCTATTATGTATTGTCAATTAAATTATGCGGTTTATGTGGTTTTATGTGATTTGCATAAAATCATCATCCTACGTAGTTCGGAACGTAAAATAAAAAATTAATTACCCTAAAATGCATAAATAAGTTGCCCGGGCAATTGATTTAAATTAACCAATCATTCGAATGTCTTACTATATCATATGGGCCAATTTGACTCCAATCGATTTTATCACATATGATATTTGCAAATTTTAATTAGCCAATAAAAATTTCTTATAAAAATCGATCAAAACAAATTTATTTACACTTTATC
>CAJVPZ010003758.1:0-10659 GCA_910592135.1 Racocetra fulgida | reverse complement strand
ATTTTAATAATTTATTGCAAGATTATTTCATTATCAGCGCCTTTAAATATCTAATAAATTAGTTAAATAATGGTAATTTTTAGACCTTCATTATTACTAAAATATTGATAATATATTGCTGATATTAGCATTTTATTAACATAATAATTGGCAAATATATTTATAAAGTTAAAATATAGTAATAAAATACCAATAAAGTACATATATTTGCAAAATTTTGTATTTTAATAGTACATTATCATCACTGTTAAATTGCTTATTTTTAGCAAGTTCAATTTTGACATATTTTTGTAAAGTTCTTACCAAAGAATGGTATCTATTCCAAGAATAATTGTAACTATCATAGCATTATAATTTATATTGTTATGATGTACAGGAATTAAATAAGAGAAAAAAGTAATCTATTGATAGTTTCGCACTTTCAGTGTAATAGTAATCGGTGAAGCATTTATTAATACCTTTTTCATGATAAAGTTATGATAATTAAGAAGCAAAATTGCGAACATCTAAAAATCAGCAATAGTTTTTATTACAGTTCTTTTAACAATAACATTAAATTATTGGCCTTTTTACTTTGTTAGTTATTTTTACTTAATATTTAATTTAATTTAAGCAAGCACATAGTTGTGGAATGGAGTGATTGAATGGGGTGAGGGTATCATCTTTTATATGGTTCAATACTATTATATAAAATTAGAAGATATAATATCAAGAAAATCAATGTAAAAATGTATGTAAACCATCATTAAATAATGATGTTAATTGCTCATATTCAGTAATAACAGCAGGATCAGCTTTTATATAAGCTGGATTGAATGAAGTAATATTAAGTGAATCCCATGATGGGGCATGACTAAGCGCTACATATGTCTGACCATAAGCAAACATTTGTTTATCAATAGAAACTGAAATATTAGGTATAGTTAGTCTTTGTGTTTTATATACTGTAAGTGCAAAAGCATTTTGAAGAGAAAACTGGCATCAACTTGATGATAAGCCATTTAAAAGAAAACATTTAGTTATTTTTTTTACAGTTGCTGTTATCATCTTCAGTAGTGTTGAAAATACAACATCGATATTGTCTTCATCAATTAATTTAATTATAACTTCAATAAATCCATTATGAAGACCATATTTAAATAATGCATTGTCAAGATACATAACACAAGCACCTTTTTATAAGATTAAAGTTGTAGGCAGATTTGTATATTCACGAAAATTATGATCATTATCAACTGCATCATATTCTTGATAGTTAATATAGTCAATAGCTATTGAAATGATAGGATCAGGATCATCTGGTTCTTGAGGTAAAGTTAAACATGTTAATTTATTTATATTATCAGCCATGGCACAGAAACCAACCAAGTGTGTAGTATCAACAGGAGATCTTGATGATGGTGTTTTTATTTTAGCACTAATTGATTATAAAGAGTTTGCTGATATTGTTCCATTTCAAATTTCATTTAATATCATATAAAACATGACATCTGCATTCTGTCTATAAGGTGTTATTAAAAATATAATAAAAAATTTTGACTAGATAGGAGATTGAAATTCTTGAGCACCACTTATAGGAGGTAGTTGTGCAAGGTCACCAGTTAACAGAACTTTGATTCCACCAAATGGTAAAGCATTATTGTATAAATAGGCAAAAAGATTACTAATAAATGTTAACAAATTAGCAGATACCATAGATATTTCATCAATTATGATAACCCAAGTTCTTTGAGAAATTGGCAACTTTTTTGATTATTTAGTGCTAAACTTACATGATTATCAGAAGATAGACATATTTTGAGTTGAGAATGAATTGTTTTGCCATTGATATTTTGAGCTACTATACCTGTTGGAGTCATTAACAAGTATTTTTTAGAACGCGATCAGAGATAGTTTATGATTAAAGTAATTAGATATGATTTACCAGTTCCTGCTGAACCAGTTAAAAAAAAATAGGGATGACCATTTTCATTCATATGTTTCCATACAGAAGTCAATATATTCAATGTGGTATATTGATCTGATGGTGTTTCTAATAGCAAATATCAAGTAATCATAGATGGAGAACACATCAAAGTATTAAGCTAATTACGTACAATAGTTGCAATATTTTGATGCATACAATGTATTATTCTATCTATTTGTTGCTGATAATTAATAGAAAATTTAGTAAATCTTGCTGATGTGTTTTGATTAATATTATAAATAACTTGATTGAATTAATCTGGAAATATAGAGCAAAAATGATCCTGATAATTAGAATATGAGCCTAATAACTCATCTTCACTTCTGCAGGGTAAACAAAGTAGAAGTTGTTGATAAAAAAAAATTTACCATCTTCTATTGAAAGATATTAAAATCTTACTAAAATAGATTTTTTTCTTTAAATTACAATTTTACCCTGTTAATCTACCTAGTGATTAATATTTGAATTCGGTTGACCAGATTTTTTTTGTAATTTTGATGATAATGTAGATATATAATGTTATCAAAGTGTAAATCAACAGGTCTGAAAAAATATTTGTCAATAGCATCTGCCCAGTATGAATTAGAAGCTTTATTAGTTAGTAGATGAATTAGTTTTATGCACTTTGCTTGTATATTAGGTAGTGTAGTTGGTAGAAATTCAGTAGCAATAGTAGAATAACAAATAGAATATCTTATTAAGAGTATCATCAATTTCATTGCACCAATATGTCAAGCTAAAATATGAGATCTATATATATTATGTTCATTTAGCTTAAATAGATCAGAACTTTCTGGTTTGGTAATGTATTTAGTTATATATTTAGCAAAAGACTTAGAGATGACGTATTGAAAATTATAATATTCTTGCCATAACAATAGAGTAGGTGCATAATAAGGAACAATTCACCAGTCTGCTTTTTTAGTTCGACGATAAGTATAACTAAAAAGGTAAAATTAAAATAAGTATAGTCTGACAATGGTGCTGGAAATCTTTTTCTGCATTGTTCTCCAGAAAGAGGTGAACCACCATACTTATTAGATGAACAGCGATAGATTTGATAATTATGAACTAGTTCATAAAGAACTGGTTTAGTATAGGGATCAGGAAGGTCCGCATGAATAATATTATGATTTATTAAGTTTGGAATTGATATATCAAGATAAGCTATACCATGAGTATGTATACTACTACAATTTTGAAATTGATCTCATTTAAAATGATGCAACCACTTTCCCCATTCACTTAGATTTGGATTTTTCCATAGCAAATTTCGAACTGAATTTAGTCGCTGATAATAATAAAAATAAGTATGTAAAGAATGATTAGAAGGTAAAGTGCAATAGTTATCAGCAGTGTTGTCACTCGGACAACTCGGACAGCACTCAGACAGAGTTTGTCAGAGTTTGACACTGAATAACTTTGAATAATATATTGTAACCCACCTTCAGTTATTAATTAAAGTTGTTCAGAATTATTTTTTGCATATATGTATACATTTTTAGAGTGGATTTATAAGTCTGATAAAAAGTCAGACAGTCCACTAGACACTCCAAAAGGCTCAGACATCAAAAATATACAACACTGGTTATCAGTATGTGACAGGATTTTTAATAAATGTGGTCAAAGCCCTTCAGCCATAGTTATAGTATAGAATATTTGAGGTAGGCCAAAATTTTGAACTATTGCATTTATAGAATGTTGATATTAATGAAAATATGTATCACCTGTTCAAATATAAGAAGGAAGTGTAGTTGTCAAAGTTTTATTAACAATTGGTCTATTACTATAAACACTTTGATTAATTAAGTCTGTAATTGTCAGAAGTTGCTGTTGATTCATATTTCATTGATGTAAAATATGTTGCCTATTTTGATAGTTTCGTAATTTTCTAAATTAATATAAGACCAAAATAGCCAATACTAGTGGAGACAGAATCGAGGATCTGAACAAAGTAGTCAAAGTTTAATATACTTAGCATATGTATCAATATGGCTATAATGATTAATTAAATTTTTAAAAATTTCTCTCCAATAACCATGTCCATCTAGAAAAAGATCAAGAAAAAGTATAGCTTCTAAATTGGGATCATTATATGGAATTGGCAAATTTACATTATTGAAATTCTTTATAAAACCTGCTAACAGTCTACTATAATAAAAATCTTCATTATGAACTTCAGGATCAAAATCATATAGTGGTACTACTATATCAGGATGATGTTGCAGTAATGTGTTATTAGATAATATATTTTCTTCATCAATCAACTGTGTTGTAGGGAAAGTGTTCAGAGGACATGTAAAAGTAATTGATGAAAACATCTGATCAAATTGTTTGAAAAATTGATTATTAATTTTCAACCAGTTAGCTGCATTTAGTAAAGATAGATGAAACCAGTTATTATTAGAAGAGAAATCTAAGATAGCACCTAATGTTTTAGTATAAATTTGTAAGGCACGAACATTCTTTGAAAGACCAAAGACACCAGTAAGATGGCAATAATGGGTAAAATGATTTGCATTTTTAGCATGTCCAAGAGAACAACTTAGGTGAATAGGTGAAAGCCAATAACGATAAAACATCAGAATATTCATTAGTTCATCTGGAATTGAAGCAAGTGTTGAGGCATTATGACATTTAGCAACAGATATACAAGAAGTACACACAGCGATATAGCCTTCTTTATTAGGATGGTCAGTAGGTGACAAATATAGAAAGCTCTATAAAGATCATATTCTATATTGTTATTATAAGAGATCCATCTGGCTTAAACAGAAAACATAAGAATTGAGCAATGTGAACAGGGAACACAAGGAAACATATACAAAATTTCAGTTTGAAATCGTTAATTTAGAGAAATCAAAGGAAGAGAGGGTTGCCATGGGGATAAAGAGTTTAAATCAAACAATAATTGATCTTGATTTTCTGTTAAAAAGGTAGGTGCTCACAGATGATTAGTGTTAATATTTGTACGGGTTTGGTATTCTAAAAGAACATCATTATATAAATTATAATAAGGATCATTCTCATCTAAATCAACTATAGATAGATGAGTTACTGGAAGAGACATTGTAGATGTTTTACTAAGGTTAATATTAGATTACTTTTCAATTGACTATAATCTATCAAAGGGGAAAGATGACATTTTTTGTCTTATATAGCTTTTAGAGAGATCTCAAGTTCAATGTTCCAAATATAACAAAGCAGTAATTATAAGATACATCGACTATTCTATAAGGAACAATGAAACTATTATGATTCTTTAATTAAAAGGGATTATCTAAATCTAATAATACAAAATTTTCACTTTAACTCATAAACCCGTAGATCTTTTTGTCTTTTGGTATTCTTACCTATCACCAATCTGCTGATCTTTTTGTTATTCATCATTCATTACCAACCCATAGATCAGATTGTATTTTAGTATCTGTTTGTGTGTATGATTAGTACAAAGAAATAATTGTCCTCTTTCTTTTGATCAATTCGATCAACATTATTGATTGTCAGCTAGGATTATCAGACACTTGGAAGATAGTTGATAGAAGGATCGGTAGGAATGAATACAGGAAGAGTTTCAAGGGAATATTTAGTAGCAAAGTAAAATCAGATAAGCAAGAGGTAAATAGGTGTTAATGGAAAGAATGTTGTGAACAGGAGTGATTATTCGGATTCATAGATAATTCAAATATAGTTATATAATCAATAAATTATTTTTTTTATACGTTTTTCAATAAAATGATATAAAAAATAATAGATATATTATAACAGACATCGAAACATAATGTTATTCTTAAGTGAAGAACTGGGTTATTAATTAGGCAGTAACTATGCTATAACCAGAAGTACGTCAACTTTGATGCCAATACATCACAAAAAAATAAAAGTAATTTTATGATTTCTTAATAGATCATAATATGAAATAATTTTATTACAATAGATTTTATAGGTGTATGCCTTTTTTTATTATCTCGTAAATTATACACATCATGATTTCATCAGTATTTACCTCAATTGCAAACTTACTTTAATTGTGACACAGATTTAATTAATTATAGCTTAGGAGCAATAATAACAATATTTAAAAATAAATTTAAAATTATTTACTTTACAAAAATCTGATAATTTTGATATTTGTAAATTATAAGAAAGATATAGTGCACTATTAGTACTAAGCAATCTTAATTACTTATTACAAAATTATTTCATTATCAGCGCCTTTAAATATTTAATAAATTAGTTAAATAATGGTAATTTTTAGGTATCTATTATTACTAAAATATTGATAATATATTGCTAATATTAGAATTTTATTAGTATAATAATTGACAGGTATATTTATAAAATTAAAATTTAATAATAAATTGCTAATAAAATGCTTATATTTGCAAAAATTTGTATTTTAATAGTATATTATTAGCACTGTTAAACTGCTTATTTTTAGCAAGCTCAATTTTGACAGTTTTTGTAAAGTATTAAATGAGCAAACAATATATATATAACTTGTTTACATACAATTAAATAACATAAGAGTTTCATATATATTTAAGAAATTTGACCTTCACAATTAACACAGTTTTAACCATATCCGAATACTATATTAAGTGAACAACCAAATCTAAATACTATCATTAATTGGTAAATCAAGTGTAAGCTCGTATCTGATCATCTCTTATAATAAAGTAGGGTACTATATTAAGGGGTACATGTTTTGCAAAAACACAGGAATTATTTTCTATTTCTCTTTGAAGATCTCCAAGTTCTTTTTTTTTTAGGCTCTTCAACATCTTGTTGACACAGTAATTCCAAATCATCATCATCTGCTGAGACATCTTTAGCATAGACATCTTCATCATGAGCATCATCTGTAGTGGGTTGTTTAAAACAATTCAAAGCCAAATCAGACAATTTTTTTTTACCTTTCTGAATCTGAACTGTCTTAGAGATAGTATTAATGGGAGTCACCGAAGACAAAGAAGAAGCAGCGGATTCATTAATAATAGGAGATGAGCTAGCACCTTGTTTAGAAGACCCTTGACACTAATATATGAAGCCTTTTTGGTGCTTGAGAGGTAGTAGAATCAACATCTTCAGCAATCAAATCAATATCTGAGCGATGATTTGAAGCAAGTGAGGATGTGCTTGTTTGCACATTCTGAATCACATTAACATTAGTCGACATAAAGTCAAGATCTGTGAGCTCTACTATAGTAAAATCAGAAGTTACATGCATAATGAAACTGGACAAGATAAATGTTCTGCCTATTTTAATGCTGTTATTAGCACGTAAATAAGAATATTGTGACGCATTGGTAGGATAAAATAACCTTAGTTTCATATGAACATTTCTAGAATTCGTACATGGGTTATACTGATAACATCTAGCATCAAAGTATGCAGATTCACCGTGTTCCTTAGGTTCACAGGTGACAAGTACAAGAAGCATGATGTGAAGAATGCTAAGTGGGATCTCCTTGGCCTGAAACTCATGATCAGGGTTAGTGGAAGCAATAACACAAGCATTAGAAACACCAATATGCTGTTCAAGATTCTCAACCACGAATTTGCCTGTAAACATTACCACATATTCAACATAAGGTTGATTAAAGGGATAAAATATTTTCAATGAACAATCTTAAAATCATTTTCAACCATTTGATATTTAGCGAAACCCTGTGTTAAAGAGTTAAAGTTATCTTTTATAACAATAATGACAATCACCATAGCATGCGAAGGCATATTTAACTGAATTGGTTGAATTAGACTGAAAAGATACTGAAACCCACAACTAACATTTTATGGGTATATGTACATTATTTCTACTCATAATATGTCACAGACATACACAGTAGAAGTGATGCGAAATGGTCAGAAATCGTCAGATCAACACTTCCTATTACCTATACAAGGTAGATGCACGGCACACGGTGCCACTCAAGACCAGTACGATCAGCATTAGTAAAGTTTATACATATATATGTGAGTACTCAGGTATATTCAGGACTGAGTTATAGTGACTTGAATGGGTTTTTTAAATACACTGCACTGTTATCTCAACCACGGAGCCTGCAATCTATTTAGCAAAGGTCCATGCACTATTACAGTACCATGGAACCTAAAACAAGGTTTTTGCACTGCTACCACAGCTGTGAAGCCTAACCGCCAGGTTCTCATAACGTGTTATAAAAATTTTGACAAAATTTTTCTTGCCTTGCAAATTTCACTATGTAGTTTCTTTATTTTTCATATGGGAACCCCACAGCAAAAGGGTGCAATGGGCCAAAAATTTTAAATCTGTAATTTTATAAAAATTGGAAACTGATTGTTCTAATTCTTCAAAAAATCGAGTTTAGAAAAAAAATTTTTTTTCGTTCATTGTACCCTTCTGCTGTGGGGTCCCCATACGTAAAAACAGTAAAATATGTAGTCATGACAGAATAACACGTGCATGGGCTCGAAACCCAAATTAGAGTTTGAAACCTGGGATCCGGGTTTGGAACATCAAATCCGGGTTCAAAACCTCAGATCCGGGTTAGAAACTCCGTATCTGGGTTTGAAACCCTTGCACATCAAAATGTATAAATAGGATATCTGTCTAGTAAATAAAGTAACTTTTTCTTACTTGGCTCCAATAATAAGCATAATTGTTAGCACCTAAATAATACAATCATAAGTGAACTGTCGGCCCCGTCCCCACTTACTAAGTGGTACAAAGTAATCAACTTGAACTTAAATAAAACGTATAATTAAAATTTCACGACACTTATCCTTCCTTGTTTTCGGTATTTCAGGCCGAGAAAACCTACCGTAAACAGATCAGTCTTTAAAATAACGTTAAACAGCCAATTAAATCAAACTCAAAACATGTTCCATTAAATAAGAGATCACATGATACACGAAAAAAAAATATAAATACAACCCGTGTACGATAAAAAAAATTGGGGGGCTTGATCAAATCATTCTGAACATTCATTCGTGCAAGTAGTTCAGTAGTACAGAAGTATGGAACGTATAGAACATATAATATGAGTAAAATTTTTTGACGGTGATCATTACTGTTCCAGTCAAAAAGGAAAGGTGGCGTACCACGAGTGAAGGAGTAACCAATAAATAAGACGTTTCACGGTTGATTATAGGCTTAAACGGTAATGATATTCGGCAGTTGGAAAAAAAATATTAAAGTGGGTTAATTAAATACAATGATGGTTTATAATTATCATGTGGTTTCATAAACGGTTTCATAAGTGATTCATAAACGGATTATAGCTAAGGCTAGTAATTGACCAATCGAATACAATCATACAATTCAATTTTACCAATTTTACTGATCACAATAAATAATTGGATTGAATTTTATGAAAATTATCATTTATTTACTGTAAATAAGCACCATCTCTACCCATTTTTTAAATGTCAGATTAACAGAAATAACTTGACGAAAGATCTTATTACGATTTCCGCTAATCTAACATTTAAAAAAATGGGGTAGGGATGGCGGTAATTTTAAATGTTAACGAATAGTTTGTACCCCTGATGATAATATTTTTTAAATTTGGGCCCTTATATGTAATTGTTTTCACTTTGGGCCCTTATTTTCATTTTTCAGCCTTTATATGTAAATTCCCCCAAAATTTTCTATTAGATAAGTTCGGAATTAATCTTAGGCTGATTCCAAATTCCCCTAATGCTAATTTCTCACGTACGTACGTACGTACGTACGTAGATGAATTTAAAATTCAAATTTAGTAAAATCCTATCCCGGTGTTACTATAATCACATGATTTCCTCGATTCTGCGCCACTATGCTCCACAAGTTTTGTTCTCAAACCGTTAACTGTATAACCAATATCCCCTGTCTTTCCAGGATAGATTCAAAATTCAGCAGATTGACCAAAATTTAGGGTAGGAATATGCCCGGAATTGATAAATTTCTCCCAAAATCACACAAAATTTTACTAATAAAATGGTAGCCTACGTACTAAATAAAGCTGCCAGATGATAATTTTGCTGTAGTATAGTTGACTTGTATTATTGCTTAATGCCGGCCTAGTTCCGGGCCTATTTCGACCCTAAATTTTGGTCGATCTGCTGAATTTTGGTTGCTCCACTAATCTATTCGTCTTTCCACTTGCCCATCTATCCTATATTTGTATTCCAATACATGGCGATAGCTTTCTTGTTGCATATTTAGTTTTCCCTATTTCCTTATTCATACTCCTATACACCTAGTTTATTTCCATATCTAAATACCATATTGGGATCGGCTGTCAACGCGTAAGGCATAATCGTTGATATCTAATACAGCACACGAAAAAAGCTATCAGGTTGAATCCCTTGAGATTACGATAGAGTAACTGGTCATCAAACGGGTCACTAACGTTTGATCATCATGCCTTTACTTATTATCACGCTCTACTAGCCTGACAAAGTTCTTACGTTTGGCTGAATATTTCGGAGAAGTCTTGAATTGGATAAAGTAGTGAGGAGTAGTTTTATTGGTATTGATAGAAAATAAGGATTAGTAATAAAATGGTGTTGTATTAGTATCGAGGGGGGAGGGTTTAGTTTAATAATGAAATTATTTAGTATAATGGTAAATGTTTATTTTTTTTATTATTATTTTTTTTTTTTTAAGGTGAAGTTTTGCCTTTATCTTTATTAATATTTTGTATTGAGAATCCACTATGGGTTTCTCT
>CAJVPZ010003757.1:0-10659 GCA_910592135.1 Racocetra fulgida | reverse complement strand
TACAAACCTCCTGGTACAAGAATCTCTCAGATATAATCTCAATAGAAGAGCTTAACATTGTTATAAAAGAAGCACCTACCAACAAAGCTACTGGTCCATAAAACATTTCTAACGAAATGTTAAAGCATCTAGACAACACTATGCTGCAATACTACTTAACATATACAACGCCTGTCTACAGCTACAACAAATACCAGTCTTATGGAAAAACAGTCATATATACCCAATATCAAAAAAACAAACCTTCACTAGACACTTAGAACATACTAGACCTATTACACTGATAGAATACTCAAAGAAAATATTTACTAAGATAATTACAAATAGACTTAACAAAACACTTTCTTGTTACTCAATCCTTAATACTAACAATCACATCGCATTACCTAACACATCTACAACACTACCAATCATGACTCTAACACACCTAATCGAAGAGGCCAACATACATTCAAAAGAACTCTAGGTTTTATCCCAGGATATGTCAAAGGCATACGATTCTGTCTATATTTCACTACTGAAGAAAGCACTACTCAGAATCAAGATACCACAAACTATTACAAACCTTATCATAGATATATTCACCAACAGACACAATACAGTAATAACTAACCATGGCACCACAGAGCCGTACCCAGTACATGACGGTATCGATCAAGGCGAGACTATAACGCCTCTGCTTTGGTGCATATATTATGATCCACTGCTAACAAAAATTATTAGAGAACACACAGGCTACACCATGCATACAACTGTTATAACAAACAACAGAATCAATAAAATAGAAGTTAACTACTCAGTTCTGGCCTACATGGACGACACAACATGGATCGCACCATCCAAACAACAACTGGAAGCAATTCTTAACACCGCAACAACCTTCTACAGCTTCACCAATATACAAGTAAACCCAAACAAGTCAGTACTAGCCACTCTAAATCCCACAGACACTCCTAGTATCTCATTTAATAGCTCTACTATAGAGAGCATAAAACACAAACAAGCATTTAGATTTCTAGACTGCTGGTACTCAATGTCAAAGAAGCCAACACCAATACACGACATCATTATTGCAGAAACAACAAACGCACTAACAAAAATCAAAAAAACCAAAATTACTGACAAACAAACAATATATATTATTAATGCTATAATCCTATCCAGAATCAGCTACAAAGTCCAAAATACTGCACTGTCTTCCGCTCTCTGCTCTACAATAACAAACAAGTACACAAATATAGCAAAACACAAAGCAGGTCTCACTGTATCAATTCCCAACTCAACCCTCTTCCATAATACCATATATGCTCTAATGACCATCAAAGACATTCAAACACAACAGCATGTCTCTCTTATCCTCTACCAGCTTAACCACCCAGGATTTCACAAGTCTACCTTTAAAATCAGACTCCAGCAACTACAACACGCAGCAGCAACCACAAAATCTATCCTTCAGCACCATGACTACATAATAGCCCAACCAAAACATCTCTTACCTTCAGCACAAATGCTAAAAAGTCTACAAAAAATACAAATAACAATAGGCAGTCTAAGTAATAATTGGCCAATACTACTACCAAACCCAGGACACTCAGTTAATACCATCCTACACCACCTTAAAGGTTCAATCTACTAGGATTATACACAATAGAACAATTCACAGGCAACACCCAAACAGACACAACATCATGGTTCTACCTCCCACAAATAATACAAAAGATCTCACATGGCAGAGAACCAAAATGGTTTGCCAAAGTAACTAACATCATAAAAGAAAGAATTAAAACAAACAGCATCACTTTAATCGAACCCAACTCTTATACATCACAAACAGCAGAAGCTAAAAAACAATCATAGATTCTCGAGCCAACACAACACATAATTAGAAAAATAACATCAATAGTATAAGACAAAGCAATAATACACCACTGGGAGCTTAACCCTACTACCCATACAATAAAGCCCTGCCCTGGCTGCAAAATCAATGATCCAAAACTTCACAAGAAAAAATGTACTCTCACTAGACTGCTCAACCAGTTAATCACAATACAAGTTGATTGCAAACACAGAATTCAATACAACTTTACTGATATCATAAATTACAATTATTCTATCAAAGCCAAAAACTCTACTACATCAAGGATCCTACCTAACAAACCTACAGCCAACCAAAAAGAACTAGCAATATACGAAGACATCAGCAACTCAATATATCATATTGAAGCTGGTCAAATTCTTTGGCAAACACATCAACAAATCCCAAAAAGAAGCACAATTAATATAATACTAACTTATCATAGCACAAACACCGCTGACAAAATAATACATACCACAACCTGGTACATACCTGAAACAAACATCAAACTTCATCAAACCACTCCAACATAGCCCTCTAAGAACAAAACCTGAATAGATGCCCTATCTAGCATAACATTAATCGTAAATGCAAACTCCAACCTCACAATCTACACAGATGATTTAAAGTTTATACAGCTTACCAACTACATTCTCAACACTCTAGCTCACAACATCACGCCTATCTTTTCTACTCACTTATGAGCTAACTGGCTCACATTTAAAGCACTTGTTGCCAAAAAAGACCTTACTATTAATATGGCTTTTATAGACCACACCTTCATCCACACCCAATCTGATACAAATACAGTTTGCTTTGATATTATACATACCCACATTCGACAAGACATATACACAGCACACTGGCAACAAGCCTGCATCACGCATACACCTCGTCGATTCATCCAACATATTCAAAATGCACAACATATAGCCAGATGGCATTCACAAAACAGAATGGAAAGATAGAACACCCACAGAGCACTAATATCATGGGACACAATGTATAACTTTATTAACTTCCATGACAAACCAACAACTAGATTTACTCATCCTAAACAATCTCAGATCAAGGCTTTCAAAATTAAATTACTATTAGATGAACTCTCAACACTTCTCAATCTTAATACACGCAACCTCAAAAAATATCCTAGCCCAAACTGCCCAAGATGTGCAACTGCAATTGAAACCAATATACACTGGATCCTCTGTCCAGCAAATACTACAACAGCTGCTCAGATTATTCAACAGGCGATCACGAAAGTCTGTACCAAAGCACAAGTCCACAAACAACAAAGAACCAACTAGTTGATCTCGTCCAAATAACAAATTCAGCTACACATAGCGACTACTCCCCAGATATCCTACTAGGAATCATTTCAGAAGCCCAAACAACTACAATCAACCAACTACTCAAAGCAGTCTAAAGAAAACATACACCTACCACAATGATTCTACATAAAATCAATAAAGCAATCTACAAAAACATCTGGATACCAAGATGCCAAAGTGTAGCAAATTACAATACAACAACTTTGACATCTCAGAACCCATCAATTATCACAAGCAACCCGGCTACAAATACAGGTGAACAAAAAACAAAAGTCGAAGAAACTTCCAAAAGAAAAGTCGAAATATGGTCTAAGTCATTCATTCAAAATAGCACATCTCCAAAAAAACTTGCACAAATTGTAATCTAGGCAAGGCTTTGACCTCTCTTGGTAAAGTTTGGGTCATGGGTAAACTAGCCCAAGTCTTAGTTTTAGTTTTAGAGTATATGTCACACCTTTCTTTATAAATGTATTCACATAACTTTATTAATAAAAACTGAGGCAAGACCTCGCTTTCAAAAAAAAAAAAAAAAAATTTATAAAAGACGATAAATTTCTTAAGTTTTTGTAAAATTAATTTTCAGTTATTTATATTTATTATTCCATATAACTTCACCTTTAAATCATCTAAAATAGTTAAACAATCATTTAAAATAGATAAAAAAAAGCATTTTTCTAAAGCCAAAAATAACAAAATGGCTAAAAAGAGGGCTAAAAAGAGATTATATAAACATAAAAAAAAAGTAAGATTTATAATAAGCTAATATAGTAATTTATTAATTATTAACTTAATATATATTATTTTTTAGTAAATATAAAGTTTATCTTTAAGCCAATTACAAAAGCAATTACTATACTTAAAAGTAAATAAAAAGGAAGTGCAGTTGAACTATCAAGCTTTAGTTCTAGTAATGCTAGCACTACTAGTAGCGAGATGATAGAGAGTGATCAGATAATGAAAGTTGTTTTGGCAGTAATATCTGCTCTGCTAGCAGCAGCAGCAGCAGTCATAGTAGCAGTAGCGATAATCATAGACCATCAAGACAACTAACTCAGAAACAAACAACTCATCTTCATATAAATATATTTATTATCTAACACTGTCTTTTTTAATAGATTATTGTTTTTTTTTATAATTCGGCTGTCCTGCCACTTTTTATTGAGATTAAACTATACTAAGAAATTTACATTCCCTAATAATAGCTATACTTAATCCACCCGTAAAGTGACGCACCCACGCTTTCGCCAGGTGTGACTTGCCTTATTGGACTTCAAGCCTCTCTCCGGGCCCCTAACTTACTAGAGGTTATCCTTTGGTCATGGGCTGGTACCATACACCATATCCAAATTAACTTTCCTTTTACAAAACGAAAACAAACACAAATACAAAAGGCATAACAAAAATGGGGAAATACTACGGTGTCAGGATCTGGTCCACCTAAACCAATAAAACCAAATAAAACAAATAGCGAAAAAAAGAAAAACAAAGAAAAGAAAACAAAGATAGCACTATTAAACCTGTGCGAGATTGTAAAAATTATATAGTACTACAAATAATTTAGACTAAACTCTACGCTAGTTATTTATGTCTATATCCAGGATGTAAAAATATCAAAAACCATCTGGTCTTGAAGTAGAGCTCCAAGGGTTGAAACTTCTAGATGCTATCCCATCCCGTCGACACGTCTTCTGCAATGTTTCAAACGTTATTACATTATCTTACACTATAACCAAAAGTAGACATATATACGTATACGTGTCTTTCCTTTTTTGGCAGCGATTGTTGTTGTCGATCTTTTGACAGGGGTACGCCGTTTTTTCTACTTTTTGACAAAATTCTGTAAAGACCAAGAGTGAGGATATGGAAGAGGGTTTTCAGTTTGCGGGTAGCCTTAAACTTCGATAAAGAACGTGTTGAAAACTCACTTGTTGTTCTCCTTAGACCAACTATCTTTAATTTCGTCAGCAGAAGCAGAGCTTCTATTAAAATTTTCTGTATAAGGGCACCATCTTTTTGCCAGTTATCTTGTACAGGAACGCTTTTAACTTGCATTCTGAATATACAGAGGAGTCCGAGGGAAACATGGAAATTCTTGACCTCTGTAAAAACTGTTATTTGTAGTTGTCTCTTCTACTTTTCTCCAACAAGTTTCTGTTTTCGTTAGCCGTGTTTAATAGGTTATTATTATAATTATAATTATAATTATTATTATTAAGAATTTTTAATTTATTGCACTAGGCAATATATTGCATCCCAATTATATGATACAAGATTTTGAATTCAGGCTTAGCAGTTAATTTATATTATCAATAACAATGACAACCCATTCTTGTATTCAGATTTCAAAATTCAAACTAATGATCCACCAGGTTTCAAATTAAAACTCAGCTGATTGTTTATATTATTGATCTATTCTCATAAATAGCACAAGTCATTTAGCTTTTTTTTAGTTCTTTTTTTCTTTGTTTGCTAATATATACTCATATCTAAACATAAAAAATACAAATAATAAAAAACTAATAAACATACCTGATAAAATCATGCTTAGAAACAGTAATAGTAATACTCAATGCTATTTGCATAAAGTTTGCTAAAGTAATATAAATGCTAATGTGAATATTGGTATAAATTCTGGCACAATTATAAGTAGTGATGTAAACATCGATATAAACTCTAGTATAGATGCTGATATGAACTTTGGTATGAATGCTGATATAAACTTTAGTGTAAACGCTACTATGAACTTTGATGAGACACTGCTATAAACTTGGGTATAAATACTGCTAAAAACTTTGGTATAGATGCTACTATGAACTTTAGTGTAGATGCTGTTATGAACTTTGATGAGAAAGCTGTTATGAACTTTGGTGCAGATGCTTTTATGAACTTTGATGAGGAAGCTGCTATGAACTTAAGTTTAGATAGTTTTATATATATATATATATTTTTTTTTTTTTATTTTTTTAAGAGTGGCATCTTTTGCCTAGGTCTTTTATTATGTATATTATAATTACAAATTATGTGATAACTACAATGTAACTTGTAAGACTTCAGCTTAGGACTATTTTATCCACAAATGCATATTCCTACCTGATTTATCTAACCCTACTTTTAGTATATATTAGGATTTTTATACTATTATGTTATATTTAATATATTCTCCATATACTATATAAACTCCCAGATTGGTAGAATTTTTCTGCCGTCGTACTGAAGTACTTCCAATTTGGTGACACACCTATCTATATATAGGGTCCTAATCAGGTGAATCCTTAGACCGCTCCCCTTTTTTCATTCAGCCAATCTTCATACCCTTTCAGTGATGGATTTTATCATTTAAGTATATGTACAATATATCTATTTATGTACTCCCCAAATTAGTATAGACCTAGACATAGGCGTAAATCTAACCGGTAGAGCTACTTCCAATCGAGTTTTACGTAACAATGTTACTTCCAACTTACAACTGTATTGGTTGGTGTTTTAGAATTGGTGTATCCGTATTGGTCTTGTATTTTGTCAAAGACTTCCAATTGGGTGCGACTTATACCAATGATATGTAAATCTTTTACACATACACAGATATACTGTAACACCTCTCTATACTAAATACTTCATATTAGTATAGGTGCCAGAGGTGTTCCTTATTTGGTTAGACTAATTCTTTACCACAGATCTCTTTATGTTCACCACTTTTCTCACCACTCCAGTTTGATAACAGTTGTGTTACCCTCCCAAATCAAGATCCCAAGACCGCATTAGGGTTATTAGTACTATCTTGCCGCCTGCAGGATTTGCTTGCGCAACCTTTCTGTCATCAAACCTTCTGTGACGCTGCTGTCACACATAGTGCCCTTCTTCTCTATAATGGATTTTCTTCCAGAAATTCCTAAACCAAATTCGTATTTCACTTGGACTTCTACAGAGTTTTGCATTCTTAAATACTACTAAAAACCGCTTTCAGTAGGACTTGAACCAAAGACCTTGG
Organism: Racocetra fulgida; assembly: GCA_910592135.1. Taxonomy (NCBI): domain Eukaryota; kingdom Fungi; phylum Glomeromycota; class Glomeromycetes; order Diversisporales; family Gigasporaceae; genus Racocetra; species Racocetra fulgida. The sequence goes on along the minus strand of CAJVPZ010003757.1, from coordinate 3,485 downwards.
CTGTGGAGGGTAGGCGCTTAGACCACTAAGCTATAGGACCCTACCCTTAGATAGTTTTATAAACTTTGGTTCAGACAGTTTTATGAACTTTGGTTCAGATAGTTTTATGAACTTTGGTGTAATGCTATAAATATTAATGCAGATGCTTCTTTGGATGTTGTTGTGAACTCTTGTATGAATGCTAGTATAAATGTTGGTATAAATGTTGATATGATTTCTGATATAAATATTGGTGTGGTTGCTAATATAAATATTGGTGTAGAAAATGAAGTCTTGTATAAAGGCAAAATATTACATAAAAATGGCAAGTTATTACATTAAAAAGAGGATTAGGGTTAGGGTAGTTAGATTTTAGGATTAGATTTTGATTTTTTTTTTTAGTTTTTTTTTTTTTTTTTATTAGACTTTGAATTATAATACTAAATGTTTATTTGTTTTTTTTTTTTTTTATAAAAGATGCTCCCGAAAATGATATTGTAGAATTAGCTTCGGAATCTACCACCACCAATGCTACCACCACTGAAACCACTACTACTGATGCTATTATCGAGACTACCATCACTGATGCTACTACTGATGCCACCACTATCATTCAAGCTGTTGTTCCCGAAGCTGCTACCGCCCAAATTGCTGAGTCCAAAGCTGTAAAAAAACATCTTTCACAAATGTTAGAACTCCAAGAATCTATAAATAAATTGCTTAAAAAGTATCATGCAAGGATATATCAGCAAGGAAGTATATATAAAAAAAAAATGGCTAATAACACAATTGAAGCTGGAGCTCCAATTGCTATTGCACCAGACCATGATATGAATTAACAAACTAGAAAAAGAAAGTTACAACCGGCCTTTTCCCAACAAAGTGTGTTAAATCACTTACATTCAACAATTAAACTGCAGTTGTTGAAGTGAATGGCAAAGACATTCGGGTTCCCATCAAGCGAATCAAGGCTATATATAAGAAGCCGTGAGTGGGTGAAGCATTTTTTTTATTTTTTAAAAAAAAAAAAAGAAAAAAAAAAAAACCGGTTGTTTGAAGCAGGAAGTTTTCTAGAAAAAAAAAATAGAATTCGCTTTTTTGAGGTGGGAAATTTTTTGAGTATTTTAGCATCTTTTTTTTGTAAGCCAAATTTTGTTTCAATAAATAGAATTATTGTATATCTAGATCACATTATCATGTTACTTGACTTCTAGCATTAAAAATAAAGGTTTTGGGATTATCATACATAGCCGTGTTATTTCTAGTGTTACATAATCAAATTAACACTCAAATGCCAAGTCCCAAACCCTAACAAACAATTGAAGCTAACCTTAATGCTCAAATGCCAAGTCATAAATCCTAACTCTAACACTAATATAAATAGCCTGGCAGCACTAGTTATAGATTCAGAATTTTTAAAGTGCTGACCTTTGTGCTATGTGAAATGATGTACAGGTATGGATCACATAGATTTCACAATAATCTGATTTTACGATAATCTGTGACAATTATTATTTGGCTAATAAGCCCTAATTGATAAACCAGTATTTATTATTTCAATCACAAGTTTGTTGTATCCAATTTTGTAGATCTATCACTTTAGTTCATAACATTTGCCTACACTTAATTTATATATACTACACATAAATATCTAAATTTGATAAAAGATTACTACAAACTAGTGCATAATCATAATCTCTAGATGGCAGAGTTTACCGTCTACTAGCAGGTATTGAACTTACAACTGCTAACAACAGTTATATGCCTCACCATTTTACTATAGTAGATATAATTACTAAATTTGTTTGTTGTACAGTTTATAAAAACTAATTTCTAGATTTGATGTTCAATAAAATTAAGATTTTCATATGTTTCAAATTAAAGTTTAAAGAGAAAGTTTAACAAACTAATCTAATTACAAAAATTTTTAAAAACTTTGAAACAAAATTTAAAAGATAGTTCATCATTACAAACATTTGAACAAGAAGTCTTATAGGTTCAAGGAGGAGATTAAAGAAAAAAGGTGATAAATAATTAATAATAAATAAATAAAAATAATAATTTATAATAATAATAATAATTTGGTAATTATAGAGAACAATCAGAAGAAAAATTGGTAATAAAATTTTAGTAAAATTTTATAACAATAATAATAATAATAATTTATATTATTTTAGAAAAAAGGTGTGAATGAAATATTTAGAGGAGAAGAATAAAGATTTAGAACAAAAAGGTAAAGTTTTTGAAAATAGTAAGAAGTTGTGGCTATTAAGATGTCAGGAGGCAGAATTAGAGCATAGAGAAGCAATGCATAAGATGTATAAGAGCAGAGAAAGGCAGAAGAACCAGTTTTAGATAAGAAGCAAAAGAAATAGAAGCAGAAGTATGAAGAGTTGTTAAATAAGGAGAAAAATAAAAAGAAATTAATAAATCATTTGAATGAAAACTTTTTTAGATAGAAGTGATTAAATTTTACGAAGTAGTTTGAATAAAGTGAGAGGTGAGAGAAATAAGTTGAAAAGGGAGAAAGATAAGTTGAAAAGGAATTAGAGAAGAAGAATTCAGAGTAGCATAGAAGAAAACAAAAGTGGAGGGAAAAGAAATTTGTATTAGAAAAAAAAAGACAAGTGTTAATGAGTGATAGAAATATTTTTAAATATAAGGTACAAGAAATGTTAGCATAAGTTAGTTTTTTTTTTTTTAAATATAATTTATATTTTAATATTTTTTAATGAATAGAAATGAAATAAATAATAAGAATAATAGAATAGAAGAGGTAGAAGAAGATAAAAAAATGAAGGATATTATCATTATTGAGAAAGATGATTCCATAACAATATGAGATTCTGAGAAAGAAGAAGAAAAGTAAACTTGATAAATTTTTAATAATTATGAAATAATTATAATAATAACAAAAGTATATATATATAGACTAAAAGATAAGAGTAAAAAAAAAGTTGTTATTAAAAGAAGAAAGAAGAATTTATGGATTTAGATTTTGAAAGGAAGGAGTAGATAGATTGAGATGGGTTGGTTCTAAATAATATTAAGGATGGAGATAGTAGTTATAATCTAGGTTATAGAAGGTTATAGAGGTTTATAAATATAGTTTTTGTTAAAGCAAATGTTAATAAAATGTTATACTTTAAAAAAATTTTAAGCTATAACCTTTATATATTACTCTCTATCTTATGTGATTCTTCTAGGTAGTGTCCCTATATTCAGTTTGGATTCAGTTTAGTTCAGGTCGAACCTGAACTCAAACTGAACTCAAACTGAACTCAAACAGTAAATTTTACTAACTTCAAACCCAAACCCAAACTCAAACTTGTAATTCTTGAATCTGAACCAGACTCGAATACAGTAATAAATTTGGTTCGGGTTCAGTTCAAAGTTCATGAACAAGTTTGGGTTCGAATATGAAATATTAAAAAAAAAAGGTTTTGCAGTATAAAGTTTAGCAGACTCAATTTCTGAAAACTTTTCAGGAATTGAGTCTAATAAAC
>CAJVPZ010003756.1:0-10661 GCA_910592135.1 Racocetra fulgida | reverse complement strand
GATTCAAATTCCTAATGAATGTCATCAGGCTGATATTCTCTATATGCCTTATGATAAAATTGAAAAAATAACCTATATGTTTTGTCTTAATGTAGTAGATATTGCTTCTAGGTATAAAGCATCAGTTCCAATTGGAGGTATTATTCTCAATATCAAAGATTTTGATCTAAAAAATATTTTAACTTCGAAAGCTGTTGCTATAGCATTTAAAAAAATCTTTAATGATCCCAAGTGTCCACTTACTTACCCTAAATTATTGTTAACCGATAAGGGTTCAGAATTTAGAGGGGATTGTGAAAGACTGATGAAAAAGCATGGTGTAAAAATTCAGAAGGCTAATTCTAAACGTACTATAGGCATTGTTGAAAGATATAACCGAACCTTGACAGAAAGATTATTTCGAATACAAGATGCATCAGATTTGTTATTACCATTATCTGAAAGATCTCAGGCTTGAGTAAAGAACCTTTCAATTATTGTTAAAGAGCTTAATAATTCTATAACTTGGCTTCTTAAAATATCTCCTGCTGAAGCTATACGAAAGAAATGGGTTAATGCTATGTCTTCTTTACCTCGCAATGGTCCTGTTGGATTTGATGAACCTCGATTATCTTATAATATTTTGGTAAGATACTTACTTAAACCAGGTGAGTTAGAAGGTGGAAGACATCGCACGACTGATTGTAATTGGTCTCCGAAAGTTTATCATATTAAAGAATCCTTAATACAAAAAAATTAACCAGTATTGTACTGGCTTACAGATGAAAATGGCAATAGACCTAAAAGATCATTTGTTCGTGAACAATTAATGAAAGTTGATAAGATCGAATATCCACTCAAATGGGTATTACAAGATTAATAGTGAAGTTGGTATCTTTCATATATATTAATTTTTAAATTTCCAAACCATGTATTTTTTGAAAAATTTCATCTACTTGTAATTTTGTTCGCTTTTCTACTTTTTCTTCTTGATTGGATATTTCTAAATATAATTTATATAACTTTTCTAAACTAGTATATATCTCTTCATTGTACCAATCTTTAAAATCTGCCATTCTTTCATTATAGGTTTTCTCATTTGGAGTATGTTGCTTTGCTACATATCTAATATGATCTTCTGGATCTCTTTTTCGCTATAAAGTTTTAAGATAGTTTACATATAATGCTCCTAATTTATCATATTTTTTGGTACCTTGACTATATGTGACTTTAATTACTTCAATTAAAGCCGATTCGATATTTTTGTGATTAATCATCTTGTGCAAGTATTAAATATAGTTTTTGTATTAATATAGCAAGAACTTTTGTTTAAAATAAATATTTATTCTTATTATCATGATAGGTGAATATTCTTGCAACTATTTACTTAAAACTGGAGTTGTTTGTGGGTAAACCTGCCGTTGGCCCGAAGGGTGCTTTGAACATTGGAAGGCTATGAAGCGTATTCCCTGCAGGGTTTGTGGCAAGCCAACGAGTTCTGAACCCAGCCTTTGTAGAAAACATGCTAACAGTTATTATGTGACCCAGTATATTAATAGGCTTCAAGATAGAGCTATGGAGGCTACTGGACAGAAGATTTGATTCACGAAGTGGGGAGGTTTCACCTCTATACTAATCTTTTTCAAAAAAATTTACTCTGTCAAGACCTTTAGAAAATAGCCTAACATGATTTTTTTTACACCTAGCCTGAAAAAATTTACATCTAACCCGAAAAATTTACATCTATTCTATTTTTTTTATATCAGGATTACAATCAGAAAAGCATACAAAAGCAAGAAAACAAATTAGTAAACTTAAGGTTAACAAGCTTCGGAAAGATAAGAAGACAAATTAGCAAACTTAAAGTTAACAAGAGTTCAGATAGATAAGAAAACGAATTAACAATTTCAATAAGAAGAAGGTGTTAGAATACAATCTCCATATATATAAATTTACACCATAATTATAGAGCTTCTAATCTAATTCTAAAGCCAAGTAGAATAACAAAAAATAATATATTTTTTATATATAATAGTGAGCCCTATAAGACCCATGAGGACGATCCAGTAGCATTTTTTTTCACACAAAAGTCTGCTCGCCCTCCCTGCTGCTACTCGGCTTCCTCTATAGGCGCCCAAGTGCAGTCTGCCTTACTAGTTAAGGCTATTGCTCATACTGGAGGGCTGCACCAAGCTAGCTGGTGAAACTATAGCAAGATGGTTTCGATTTAAAGAGATTTTTAACTAAACTAAATTGGCAATTTTTCTCTTCTAACCTATCCTCCATTTTATTATGAACTAAAACTAATTTTTTATTAATAAATAATTCTATCTTCCTTCTCGATAAGGAGATATTGCTAGAAATCTCTTGTTTATATTTGTGTTTCCTTTTCCTCTTCTTCCAATTAAACCTGTCCTTTCTGATTAAAAACCCATTTCTTAGAACCTTATGTTTCATAGCTTTGTGGTCTTTTCCTGCTTCTTGGAAGCTTTTTCTGCGATCTTTCTTTGCCAATACTCTTCTGTAAGCTTTCTTTTCTTCAAAAAATCTTGTGTCTTCTTTTGGTTTTTCTGTTCCATAGTCTTGTATAGTCCACACAGATTTATTTTCTTCTATGTTCTGAGTATAGAGGTCTTCTCTTTTCCTTTTTTTACCTTCTTCTTTTCCTTTTTTTCCCTAAACTTTGGTTTTCTTCCCAAAAACTTTCTTTGAATTTCAACAAAGATTCTCTGATTCTCGAGGATTTCTACAAAGATCTTTTCTAGTATCCTCAATAATATATCTTTTTTCTTCTTTTTCTAATTTTTGGTACCTTTCCATCTATAATCTATTGTATCTTGAAGCGAATTCAAATCTATGCTTTTTTGGTCTTTTAGGCATCTTAGATTCCAATAGGATTTTACACCATGTATCTATTTTGCAAGCAACTCTTTCTTTTTTATATCCTGTTATTATATTGTGAGTCTTTGATACTAACTTAATATATTACTTCTATTAACTATTCTGCCAAAGTTGTTATTACAATTTTTGGTTTTGTTTCTTCTTGAATCTTGTTTTGCGGTTTTGTTTCTGTAAGATCTAAAATGTCTTGTCTTTTGTTTCTTTTTTCTTTTCTTTTCTGATTTTTCTTTTTTCTTTTTCTCGTCTAAATGCCGTAGATTCAACAGATATTTTAAACTGTAATATTAGAGTTTTTAATACTTTTTGGTTCTGCTGCCTTTGTTGAGTTTTTCTTTGTTCTTGAAGTTTTTTACTCTAATCTAGATTTAACTTCGACTTTATTTCAACAGCTTGCTTTTTCTTTTGTTAAACTTGCATCTTCTTTTTTTCTTTTTTAGCTTTTCTTTTAATTTCTTGTTGATTTGCTGCGATAGTCTTGATAGATTCTTTGAATTGTTGTATTATAGACTTCAAAGCTGTTTTATTGTGCTGTTTTTGTCGATTTTTCTTTTGTTCTTGAAGTTTTTTCCTCCATTCAAATTCTAATTTCGACCTTATTTCAGTATCTTGTCTTTTTCTATCTTCTAGTAATCTTCTTAATCTGTTACCCATCCTTAATTCTACCATAATACCAACTATTTCTTCTTTTATAATTTTAACAATTGGGTCTTCTCCTCTTTGTATTGCTTCATAAAAACATTCATGATCTCTTTCTATAAGTGCAAGTTCAGTATACTCTAATTCTCCTCTGTTATACCTTCAAAATTCTTCAAAAAGTTTTTCTATTTGTGCTTCAGCTACTTCTTCTGAAAGGAGTTGTTGTCAGTATATTCTATCATTGTCTGTTCTACTTGCATGTTTATTATTTCGTCAGTTATTGCTGTTGTTATGTTCTAGATAGCTTCTAATAACTCTTTTTTTGTAACAGATCTTTTTCTAGCAACTTGTACTAACTTCTGCTTCACATAACTTGTTGTTTTTTGGTTATCATTGTTTGTTGTTACTACTTGTTGCAATTGTTTACCTCCATTGTTTAGTTTTGTCATGTAGTTTTTGATGTGTTTTCTTTGTTTATTTTCTATTACGCGTTGTGATTCTTGTATTATCAAAACAGATCTGCAATTTAGAGTTAAGGCCAATTCCCAAAAAATTCGCAAAGTGCAAAAAAATATCAATGATTTTTTACGACTTCTTTTATTTCTTTGCTACTTCCGTTCCTTTTACTCAAGTTTCCTAAGAGACTGAGTGTTTCTTGTAGTCCTCTTCTTCTTTTCTTAGAGCTCTGAGATTTGTTTCCTAGTAGCTTTTTGTGTCTTTTGTAGTTTTTAATAATTTTGTGTTTCAGAAAATTTATGTTTTGATGATCAGCGGAAAGAGTTGTGATTGATGGCAATCTGGAGTATTATAAAACAACCCAAAGCAAAATACTAAAGTAGGTCTAATTTAGTGAAGTGGGTTGAAGATTAGATCAACCCAAATCAACCCAATCCAACCTATTAACAACTCTACTTATCATTTAAATCCAAAAAGAATATTCTATAGAATAGGTGGACAATATAAGAAATAAACTTTGTAATACAGTAATTAGTAATCATTAATTTTTTAAAAGCAGAGTTGCAGAGTTTGTAAAGTTTGTCTATTCTATAAAATATCTTCTAAAAACTAAATTGCTTTGAATTATATACTGTATTCTACTAATTTTATATCAACATATAGGATAGCACTATGGTACTATAGCACTATAATAATATTTTCTAAAAATAATATACAGTATATATTCTTGTTATTTAATGGATATCTGTAGATACAGGGTATTCCATAGAATAATAGTAAATCACGTGGCCGAAGTCTATATGGTTTACTATTATTCTATGGAATACACCGTATCCACAGATATTCATTAAATAACTGGATTATTTTATGAGTACGATGTAACAACCTGTGCGACTACGTAATCAAATAAACTTTCCTTTTAACTCTTATTTTAGTAATTAATTTTAGATCGATTGACTTTTAACCTTATTAATCTCTTTTTTTTTTCTTTACAAAATGGGTAAAAGAAACCATAACGATGCCCCTACAGAAGAAGAAGTTTTGGAATTGCAACAAATCTCACGAGTAGAGAACACTAACAAATGTACTTCAAAGTGGTTACGTTCAGTCGACAGATTTCGTAAAGCTATTAGTTATGAAAAAGGTATTGAAAAAATAGAGACAACAACAGAATTGGAAGACTTTCTTTGCAGATACATTACCTGGTTGAAACGTTTGGACGGAAATAACTATAAGGCAGAAAGTATTTACAACTGTTATACCTTTATAGCCTGTTACTTAAAAGAGAATAGTGAAATCAAGCCATGTAGGTTTTAGGATTCGTATTATTTCAGTAAGGTGTTGAGAACTCTTAATGGTAAAATGAAAAAGCTTCAAAGTGCGAGTTTGGGTGAAACAGATCAAGCATCTCCATTAACCACTGAAGAGATTATTCAAATTTTTAATCATAAAAAAATGCAGGTAGATACTAACGAAGGGTTGGTGCAACAAGTTTTCTTTTGGATATCACTTTTGTGTAGTTTTCGCGGTGGTGACGCTGAACAAATTAAGTTCAAAGATATATTACATTGTGATGATGGTGGACTCTTTCTTACATTCAATCACGAAAAAAATAACCAACGTGGGGCTTTGAAATGAAATAAATATGGGAAAAGTTCTGCATGAAAGATTCCTATTCCTCCTGATCATATTAATAATCACTTTAAACTAATTAATGATATTTTGCATTTAATATCTTTACGTCCTACGGGTACTTGTGACTCATTTTTTCTAGAAACGACACAGGCATCCAAGGGTTTAAAGCGTTTGTTTTGTGATTTACATTTTTTAATTGATCTTTGTTACTAACCTTTTTTTTTTTTTACAGATATTCAAAAGGGTGTCTGGTTCAAAAAAAATTGAATGGGAGTCAATAAATTAAATTTAATGATGGTAAAAATTGCAGAACTCACAGATATCAACCTTGACAAGGGCTGTAAAATCTGTAACCACTTACTATGATGTACTGCGATCTAACGGCTTAAAGATTTAAATATCCCAGAAGATGGGCATATGGTGTTTTCTAGACATTGTAGTAGGGAGGAAATTTGGGCTTATAATAGCCCAAATGATGAACAGAGGCTCAGGAATATGTCAATATTAATTTCTTTAGATCTTGACAATATTCCATATGAAAAGTTCAATTATTTTCCTGAGAATGCAATAAACTATTTGGACTTTGAGGACGAAGATTATGATGAAGATATTTTGTTTTATTAAATTAAGTTTTATTATACATATTGATTTATTTACTAACAGTTTTATTTTAGCACCTTCACTTTTAAATAATAAAAAAATAATCAAATTAACAAACATCGCTGAGACCATTACAACAACCATTGTGTGAACCATCACGTGAACCATCACTAGGCCTATTGTATGAACCATCTTTACTATTGCATGAACAATCGCCAGAACTATTGCATGAACAATCACTGGAACCAATCTATAAACAATCACCAGAACCAATGCATGAATAACTGCTAGGACCAATGTATGAACAACTGCCAGAACCAATATATAAACAACTACCAGAACCAATTAATGAACAACTGCTGGGACCGTTGAATGAACAACCGCCAGAATTGTCAAAAAGACTATCATCACGATCACAAGTTTTAAAGAAATTGTATACTCTATTTAAGCCTCCTTATAAAAAATTACAAGATCAACCCTCTCGTGTTCCTCAAACACCATGAATTGATAAGCCAGGTCATGTTGACAGACCATCCTTAAGTGATGTGACTAATCGTTTTATGCCTTTGACTTTTCATGATATTCAGAATCAAAATAATAATGCAAATAAAAAGAAATTCATTATCATTTTCATTATCATTTTTCAAACATGTAATTTAAAATGCTTCAATGTTTTTAAATTATTGAATAAAATGCTTTTTATTTAAATAACATAATTGAATTAATAAAAATTTCAATAATTTCAATAAATGTAATGACAATTTTAATCACATCGGTCTATATGAAAATCATGTGTCACATGATTTTCATATAGACCGATGAAAATAAGCTAGAGAAAAAAGCACGGATTGTTACATAGTACCCATGGAATTATTTAAAATATTGCTATTGCTACCTTCTATTTTTGCTAATACTACCTCTTCACATAATCTAATCCTAATCAATAATTAGAGTTATGAATAATGAAGACCAATCAGATTATATGAGGCAGTTCCCATATTTTATTAACTAATATATAAAATTATTTTAGCCAATCAGATGATATCCGATTTACGTAACATATTTTTGTTGATCACGAACATTGGCCAATCAAAACAAACTTTATTATGCTAAAAAAAATTGATCTACAGTATTTGTCACAATAAAAAGGTTGCAAATCTCAGCAGGTTATGATTGTCTAAAATTGTTAAAAAAATTAAAAATACGTGTATGCATACATACATATCGGATAAATCGGGGCTATAATTTAAATGTAATTTTCATTTTCGAAACAACTTGAAAATGGATCACTTACATTCTCCAACACAAAAACGCCCATTGATAGAAGAGACGATCTTACCTACACCCGATGCCGCACTTCCACCGTCTGATCAGCAGAATAAACGTCTTAGACTTTTACCTCCTATTTCAGTCACCCCTTCCCAAGCAGCTCCAAACACTTTTCCACCGAAATTTCAACTTCCAATCCCTCCAACCTTACTCGAATCTAACACAACTAGCTTGTCAAGTCATTCTTTAAGTTCCTTATCTGCAACAGATTCTCCAATATTACCAATCGCCTCTCCTAGAACGCCTTCAGGCCAACAAGAATTACCCTCTATCGATTCTTTAGGTCCTTTGCCGCCACTTCCTCATTTCGTTTCAACTACTCCCCCTAACACAATGTCCATATCCGCGATTCTTTCAAATAATGATGATCCGTTTATTAGGAAGCTTGACATGAATATCAAGGAAATTGGAATTGGGAATAATTTGACTCAACAGCATAATTCTCATGATTATAACGGTCTACATCATTTAAACAAGGGTGGTGAATCATTACCTCCTTCACTACGTTTCGAACATTCTGTCGATGAAAACGTAAGCGATGTCCATAATGATGAATTAGCTGAAAAAAAGGCAGACAAGGAACCAGATCAGAGTGATATTGATTGCGAAACGCATGATTTAAACTCAGATAATGCTGATGACAATGCAATTGATTATGAAAATAATTATCAAAACGAAAATAATAGAGAAGCTGGTGAAGAAGGAAATGAATCTGAGGAAGACAATCAGAGCGATGAATTTTCATTCGATTATTCCTTATTTGAAGGGATAAAGAGGGAGCCACATCTGATTGTCCAAAACGATGAGGCATTAAACATGGAAGGTCGAGAAGAACGACATCTAGGTAGTTAAAAATTGGCTGATCAAATTTGTTTATTGATAACGACGGGTTTTATAATCGGAAAACGAACAATATGCATGATTCAACTTATTATCTTCCTTTCCTAAAACATAGGACATATAATATACAATCCGAAAGAAATTTTACCGCCCTTAGAATTTCATGAAAATGGTTTATTAGAAATATGGATTTCCTCTAAACATTTGACGTGGAAAAACAATAAAGTTAGAAGCCAATTTCTATGGGGTACAGATGTTTACACAGATGATTCAGATATTATTGCAGGTAATAAGTTTTCTGTATCTATAATCAACAAAGTTAATTAATTTTTGATGCAATATATATATATGTATATATACACCTTTTTTTTGCATTCAATTAGTGCTTATTCACACAGGACTTTACATCCCTCCACCGCCCAATTCATCTAATTATCCAGACTACGATCTTTGTGTTACAATCAGGGTTTTACCAAAATTGGTTCAGTACACGGCAACTGTACGAAATCAATATCAAAGTCGATCATGGGGCAATCATCACGGTGTTAGTTATAAAGTTGAAAGTGTTCGTAAAATGAAGGTATGTTATTTTATCCTAAAATCACTGCCAAACTTTTTCCTGAATATTAATGCTAGTAAATAAAGAACGGTGAAGCTATTGGACGATCAATAGGCCATGGCAGAAAAGAACGCCTTCGAAAGTTTCATAAAATGAGGAAACGTGCATTTGAAGAAAATGAACTTAATCAAAGCGATGACCCTGTTATTGTTTTCAACAACGAAGGGGACCCATGGTAAGTCTATTTTTATGTTACAGTATTCCGTTTATACATTCTCACTATTATAGTTTGTATTCATTGTTATTATATTAGCTTTAAATATACCCCCCAATTGATGGCGGACGACGAATTCGTAAGAAAACGACTTAGAAATGAAGTAATGTATTTGGAAAATGACGATGAACGGTAGGTGAGAGCTTTATTTGTTGAAATATTTGAATCTTTCACTGACGATTTTTTCTTATATAGTTATGAAATATCATACGATGAGACTAGAGATAAATATCGTTTTGCAATTGTATCATCTTCCGTACACCTGGGTCCGCCAGTACCATTAAAGGATCAAGAAAACTCTCCCAATAAAATGCAAATATTTCCTTTGCCTTCAAGTTTGGAAGATTCATTTCGTGATGATTTGGATTATCACGAAATGACTTGGAATATTGTGGGTGTAATTGTTGCTGACAAAACCAACCCGTTACATAGTTTACTATGTATTTCTAAACGTGTATTTTGGCGTGATCGAACTGTGTGAATCCCTAGAATGTTATTTTACTTTTTACGATGAGTAGAATTAAAATTTTTTAATAATGTGACTAATATCTAAATGTGTGTCAAATTTATATCTAATTATTAAGTTATTGTGTTATTATGCAAATGTAGTTTATTATTGATATTGAATTTTTATCAGTTTCCGAAATTTGAGCGCGACAAATTATAGATTTTAGTATTGGAATGACTATGTATATAACAAATTCGGTTTTTTCGATAATTAAATAGAGTGGTCAAAGTTTGTGTGAAAATGTTTATTTGTTCCATAATTTGTTGGAGTGTATCCTTTCAAACATAGTGCAGATGATATCGATATAGTGATAATCATATATTTTTGTTATAATTAAATTTTGGGATCTACGTTCCATATTACAGTATTAAGTTATTATAAAAAAAATCGATTTACTTCGCCTTTAATTTCTTCCGCAATATTTAACATTTTTAAATTCTATAAAAGCAAGATGTTTAATGAAAAGTGTTTATAAAGTAATAACGTTAGAATTTTATCTTACTAATTGAAATATGTCACGGCTTGGTTACTGCGATCATATAGTAATTCATTGTCCAGAAATTTAAAGAGCACAAGAGAACTTCGGCAAATATGTACGTAAATGTTTATTGGTTCAAAAGTTATTAAGGATTAGATTTTTATATCGATTTACTATGTAGCCCGCATGTGGCCTGCATTATGTTTGTAAATCATGTGATAGCAGACACCCCAGGTTATTTCAATAGTGAGATAAAATTCTAATGGTATTACTTTTTAAAGACACTTTTTATTAAATATTTTGCTTTTATTTTAATGGTACTACATAAAGGATTATCATATAAACCACCCCCTTTAAAGTAGACCCCACGTGATTTTTTACTAATCATTTTCTTTTTTTTACTAATTAAATAAGAGGGTGAAATGTAAGAAACTTCAGGTGGTTTATATAGTGAAATACAGTATCA
>CAJVPZ010003755.1:0-10661 GCA_910592135.1 Racocetra fulgida | reverse complement strand
GAAACTTTTATTTTACGCATTGTTTTTGACATTTAAGATTAAATAGGATAATACTCAATTACCTAAATTAAATAGATGTATGTCTAGTAGAAATAAGTACGTACGTACGTACATAGATAGGATGACCAATTATAATCATGCTATGTAGTGCCACGTGTCAATATCTTAAAATAAAAAATTGCTTGTTTAGTAGCATAATTTAGGCTAAAATTCTTATCTGGGATTGTTCCGAATCGGACCGATTCCAAATTGGGTACACGAAACAATGATTGGCTAATGTAAATCAATTCCTGGTTCGTACGTACGTAACTGTTTTTTAAAGTATGTACGTACGTACGTACATACCGTTAAAGAATGTAACTCAATAATAAAAATAGTCGCAAAACCCATCTATAGCTTTATAAAAATTTTAACTTTCAATGTGTAAGGCATTTTTGTTTCTGAATGTAAAAAATTTTATGAATCTATTTGATTGTGATTAGGCCATACAAAACTAATTATTTCATAACCCGACAGAGTCAATTTTTCCGATAATTAAAAATTTTAATGACCAGGTGACAGATTGCCAAGTCTGTTTAAAATTTTAATGAAAACTAAGAAATTAATTTTGTATGGCCTTATCATAACAGTTATTATGCGCATGTATGATTGCGTGTATGGATTTTCAGGATGGTCTTATTCAATTTAATTAATTTTTAAAAAGTGAACTTTCTTAAAAATTTGACAACCTTTACAGGGTATATTTTCGTACACGTGCGTGTGGGTTTAACCATAAATACGATGTCACCATGTCAAAAAGTAGTTTGTTGCAATTTGATATTTTGAAAATTTTGAAAATTTTAGATCTTTAGTTTCAGATATAGCTTTTGCTAACAAAGTTGAGTTATATCGAGAATCTATCGAATAAACATGGAAATATTAAATGAGGAAATATACGATGAAAATGTTCCAACCGATCTCATTGATTCAGGGTCATTACTTCAAAATATTCCAACGGAACAAACTGAATCAAAGTTATTAACTGAATGCAAAAGTTTTAATTCCACTAGTAGTAATGTACAAATTAATAGCAGACGTCTTTATAAAATTGAAAACTCTGGAAACGGAACAACTCTCCAACAAAATAGATATGCAATTAAGATATCTTCAGTTGTTGAACAAAATAATAGTAAGTATTTGTTTCAAAATTTGTAAATATCAAAAAACAGTTGCAATTAATCATTATTATCATTTAACATTTTGTATTGATTATATTTAACTCAAAATATTATAAAGCACCAATTATTAATAGCGCTGTTGACAACAAAGTTGGCTCAGAATTATATCTAGGTATATTTTGTACTTAAAAATTCGAACCGGTTAAATCACTTTTTCATAATCCGAATTTGTTAATAATTTATATTTTAATCTTGAAGACTCTTCTAGAGAACAAGCTAAAGAAAATTTGATACAATGTAGTGTGAATTTTTGTTGTGATTCAATGATTTCCATATGTTCAAACTATTTAATAGCCATTTTATTTTGTTTGTTTATAAGTATCTAAAGATTCTATTCCAGGTAGATATTAATTTATTAATTTTAAAATTATTCTATTTATTAACTTGAATGTTGATATTCATTCAAACAGATCAAATGCTTGTCCAAATAAAATCTTTGCAATTTAATTCAAATCAAATAAAAACCTGCGCCAAGAAATCAATTCGTCTTGTGACTCAATACGCTTCTCATAATACGAAACCAGATATTTCTCTCGAAAATCAAATGCAAAACATATTTCTTTTCCCTTTTAATTATCATTCATTGGTTTTCGACACGTTAAAATTATATTTCTATTACTATGAATCTTTATTAAATACAAAGAAAAGACTTGGATATGCCATCATTCGGTTGAGTTCTTTAAAACAAGCTATTTTAAACAAAGCTGAATTTGAAGGGTAAAATATATATATATTCCTATTTCTATATTATTAAAGTCGTATACAACTAATTTAAATTGGCCATTTATAGAACTTTTCCTATCAAAAATAATGAATTATTGCATCCCTTTGAAGTTGGTACCGCTCAAATAATTATAAAATTTCATTTCCCTCAAGAACTACCCCTAAATTCAGCCATACAACGTAGATCGATATTTATGATTTCTCGTGGAATTAATGGAATAGAAGGAATTCACAAAACAAATGAAAATTTCAATCTCATATATCCTGAAGCGAAATCTCTTAGTATATTAGATTTTATGTTAAGTAAAAAGAACGTAGATGCAATTAAGGAATTTGTATCCATTTGTCATGGGTTTTTCGGTCATGGATGGAGGGTGACCAAATTAGAGTTTATGAAAGCTTACATTCTTCTAGAAAAATACTATGATCAAAAACAAAAGTAATGTTTATTTATATTTCAATATAAAATTTTATATCTTCAATCAATCATTAATCAAAAAAATTTTTTTTTTTTACAATAGTCATGTTACGGGAAATTTAATTGAAGATGTGGATAAATTAAAAAAAGCCAAATATTATTTAAAATTTTCTATAGTATCATATGTATGCACGTTTTGACAATTTTTTATTATACATCACAATCGAATTCTCGTTTATTAACAAAATGTTTATTAAATTCAGGGTTCTTTCATGTTTAATGTATTTGGATATGGATATAGTTTGGCGCCAAAAAGTATGTTATCATTGTAATTCTAGTTTTGAAAAATATTATTACAATTCTCAACAATACGTATTCTTTTGGATTATAGATGCTATGAGAATGAAGTCTGATCGAAAGACTGTTCAAGATTATTTTGGTATTAGTAAAAATGATATTATTTGTTGGGAATTTGGAAAAATGACTGCTACCATACCTAATTATATGATAATTAGAGATCCAGAGTCAAATTCTATTATAATATCTATTAGAGGAACATTGGTAAAGCTAGTTTTCTTTTCCACTAAATTTTTATAAATTTTAAATTCGTAATATATTTCTTTTAAAAAATAATCTTTTCTTTGTAGAATCTTGCAGATGTGATCACGGATGTGATGACATATTATGAACCGTGGAGAGATGGTTTTGTTCATCGTGGAATGTTGCGCAGTGCACAATATCTTGTTAAAAATTCTTTAAAGGACATTCGATCTGCAGTAAAAAAATTCAAAGTCAATTCAATACAAGTAATAGGACATTCATTGGGTGCTTCTGTATCATGTCTCGTAACAATGCTTTTACGAAAACGATGCAAGGATCTAATTGCAAAGGGAATCGATATTCATGCTTGGAATTTTGGAACTCCACCATGTTCTTCACTTGATCTTGCGTGTAAAAATGAAACTATGAGTTACATCGATAATTTTGTGAATGAGAATGATATTGTTCCGAGATTAAGTTATGGAAGCTTGATAGATTTCAGAGAATTGGTTAAATTTGTGGCTAACAAATTAAAGGATGATGATTATAAAAAGGTAATGCATTAATTATTAATAGACTATTATCATTTTTATTACATTTACATTTTTGCTCTAATAATTGTTATATAATCAACGATATTTCAGATACCATCAAAGGATAAACATTCTACGTTAATGGCTTCCATTGATGAATATTACAAAAATTTAAAATCAAATTCACGTGAACAAAAATTATATATCCCTGGTACAGTACACTATTTATATAAAAAACGGAATCCTTCCAATCCGTTACTAAAAGAAATATTATGTGAAAAATCTACACAAGAATCATTCATAGATATTACTTTACGAAAGAATTTTCTATTACACCATCTTCCAGAAAAATATGATAAAAAGTTAGGAAAGGTTATAAAGCGTTTGGCTAAAAATTCAAAGAGCGATTAATATTAAAATATCTTGATAGAATTAGAATACGAACATTCATTATTATTTTTCTAATAACTAATTGTCACTAATGCTAGGTTAAGCTCATTTGTCATAATGATCATAATGTCATGATTGATAATAAATGATTTTAAATTTGTAACGTATTTTGTGTCTCGTTCCCAATTGTTAATACTAGTGCAGATTCAAACATTTATGCTTTGCTAATTGTTAATATGTAGATCCTATATATTAAATTCTAATGTCCGTCCGTTGTTATCGACATCAACTATATGTGTAGTGACATATAATTTTCCTTCAAGTGGTGTTATGTTCTCAGTTGATTTAGCGATTGCGTGTAAGAATATTAATTTCATTTGGTTGAAAAGTGACTTCCTGTACTTGTCGCATAATAACGACCCTTACGAAAGATTCTTCGGGTTTAAATATCGAAGGTAGAGTTTCTCTTCTCCATATGTAATTATCTACTGGGCCATCTATATCTCGGATATAAATTCTTCTATTGAAACGTGGATAATGTATACTAAGTTTGTGGCGCAGATATCCTGAGATACAAATCAGATTTCAACGATCAGGAATATTCAAAACAAAACGTTCGTTCTGTCAAAAATCGCCCATAACTCAAAAATCAGCATAAGAAACCACCTTTAGTGCTCTAACTAAAAGTTTTCGTTGAGCAATTTTACTATATAAACTATCCCTTTCTAATTCATAACTCTGACCCTAACCCTAACCTAAACGAATCTTAAAAATTTTGTCTGCGCCGCAAACCTGGTACATATTATCCGAGTGCACTAATATCGGTTTTGCATACCAATTTCGAACACCTGAGTAATCAAATTCGAACATCTGGGCAATCAAATTCAAACAAACATTATGACAACCAAATTCGCAATCGAATTTTGATACTATAGTAATCAAATTCAGACACTATAGCAATCAAATTTGGATATCTAAGCAATCAAATTCGGACACAATAGCAATCAAATCCGAACACTATAGCAATCAACTTCGAACACTATAGCAATCAAATTCGGACACTATAGCAGTCAAATTCAGACATTATAGCAATAAAATTCAAATATTACAATAAAGCAAACCCCTTAAGCATAACAACCCAAATCATTTACGTAAAAATATATGATTTGAGTGCTGCCAAATGAAAACCCGGAAATCTAAAAATAGATCACTTATGAAATTCATAAGTAATCAATTTTTGGATTTCCCGGTTTTCATTTGGCAACACTCATTTCTACTCAGAATTATATGAATTTTAAGATGATTTATTATGAAAATTTTTATTAAATTATATGTATTTAAACTCCGTACCTAACTGATTTGGGTGGTTCATTGTATACAAGGTTCGTGCAATAAAACTGTATTGTGATCTTTTATAAATATTAATCACAGATTTTTTTTTTAAGCAACCCAAAATTAAAGGGTATTAACCAACTAGTTAGGGCGGGATAAGCTTATGATATAATGATATAAAACTAGGTGGAGCTATGATGATAAGCAACATGCGTGCTTATTATTCTATAATTGACCAATTAGAATACATGAAAACGGACAAATGGAATTCTTCACGTGATTATATGGATCACATGCATTCTGGACAATTGTAAAAGTGTGAATTTGGTGTCACCAGATCTCATAACCTAAAACAACTACCACTGTATCGCCATCAAAAATGTCACTTTCACGTGACGATCTACATCGAGCCAATAATTAATCCCAATTTGGTATAACGTAACACGATCGCGAAGATCCAAAACAAACGTCAATTTTGTCAAAAAAAATTCCTTGAGTAATTTTACTATACTCCCCTCATTCTTTAACTTTAGTTTAAACGCTAACCCTAACATAAACGAACTTAAAAGTTTTTTTCGATGGTCACGTGAAAGTGACATTTTTGATGGCGATACTGGGGAAGATACCTAAAACACAATAGGTTAAGGCTACTCGAAAGAAGGCATAGAAGATTTGGTTCGAAAACCAAGGATCCTACTACCACTAGGATCCAGGTTAGATGGTCTTTATTATTGTGATTCTTACTTATCCATACACACTCTGCTCGTTTAGTTATTTGAAATCAATATGCATTACAAACAGAAATGGGGCTTTGCTACTACAATTAAGATCTCACAAGTAATATAGCTATTTAGAGCATCGGGGGATCTATAACTAATGACAAGCAATTTATACACTATTGTTCTCAATGGAGCTTCACCTCAAGCCAAACCAGAATTAGCATTATTAAATACCTTCGCTTTTGTCGATCAATGCGCTTTTGTAACTGCAGCCAGGTTACATTACTTAAAAAAGATCTGCTAACATAAATTTTTGAACTGATAAGCCTTCTAAATTTTTCAATTATTGCCAGCAAAGATGTTTTGAAAGTGACATTTCTGTATTCAACCAGAGATATACATATATACATAATCTTGTTAATGTTTATATTAGGCCTCACAAAATTGAATTTTCGTTTTGCAATACCTGATATTTCGAAGTTCAGTCGGGCGGTCGAATTTTTTTTTTTTTGTCACTAATCTAAATTAATAGACATGTTCTTATGAATTTTCATATAACCAAATCTTTTAATTTTCTAAGGCTTTCTTGAAAATGTATTTACTTATTCAAATGACTTCAAGTTTTTTAACATTCGAATCAGTTAAATCATAAGGTATTATAAAACATTATTGAGTTAAGGCCTATCGGTAACTTAACAGATTCAAGAGTGACATGTAACTGTACTAGCCTATGTGCTAATCCGTTATCAA
Source organism: Racocetra fulgida (assembly GCA_910592135.1). Taxonomy (NCBI): domain Eukaryota; kingdom Fungi; phylum Glomeromycota; class Glomeromycetes; order Diversisporales; family Gigasporaceae; genus Racocetra; species Racocetra fulgida. The sequence goes on along the minus strand of CAJVPZ010003755.1, from coordinate 4,039 downwards.
TTTTTAGAATTTGAAAATTAACGTCTTAGTGATGAACTTATAAGCCCTGTAAGAAAAGTGGTACGTGTGATGTCCCGTGCCATTACGGGTTTATGCATGAATTTTGGACCGCAAATGGACCGCAGTTTACTAAGCCAAAATACACGTTTCTTGGCACGTTCACTAAAATAACGGAAAGGCACGGGATAGTGCATCGTGATTGACACGTGAGGTACGGGATGGTTTCTTTTCACCGTGCCATTTTTGGTATGTTTACCCGTAAATTTTGAACAGTAAATGGACCGGATTTTGCAGCAGTTTACTAAACCAAAATCCACGGATTTTGGCACGGCCTTTTGGCGCGTTTTTCTACGGAAATTGCAGTGAAGGAACGGTTTGTGGACCGTGATTTGCACGTTAAATTTTTTGCGGAGGTACGTAATGGTTGTTTTTCCTGTGCCATTTTGGACTGTACTATGTGCCACTTTTTCTTACAGGGTATGTTAAAAATTCCCATAACTAATCTGCCTACTTACGATTAAAATATCGATACAATTATTATGTATATTGACACTCGATTAATAAATCATATACTGGTACGTATGGTATAAGTAAACGGATCCGTATAGTACAGACTAATTTATAAACTATACTTATTAAGCTTAGAAATTATAGCTGATTAATATCGGTATAGTGTAGTTTTTAAAAAATTGAACCTGTACTATACAGATCTGCTCACCTATACCAATCCGCTGTAATTTCATTCGAGTCGACAAAAGTCAACAGATCAAAAAGGTGTTACGCGGGGGCAATGTGCTCCGTAAAAAAGCAACAGGAATAGGACCAATCCTGCATAATCAAGATTACAGGAGGAGTATGATTCTAAATTACCTTCCGCATATACGTAGTAATTCTAACTTTAATAATGAATACTGTGAGAAAATGACTGATTTAGTGAAAAGCGCATTTATAATTCCCACCAGCCATCGCCAATTCAGCTCTAACTGCCGTCCTACATTATGCAGCGAAAAGCCACCGGCCAGCATTAAGCCGCACAAACTCAAACTGCTTATCTGTTATGATGATCTCTGAATATTCCATTTTAATGATTTTAATGCTAACAATAATCAATCATAACTAAAATCCAACTAAAACATTCGACTGGATTATTCCGATATAAATATACGTTAATACTTTTTTGTTATTAATTAATAACGTAATCATCTTGCATATTCTGAGGAATCCAAATGGTTATCGTAAACATAATTATGAGCACATGACCTAACCAATATCATCTGACATATGTTAATGAATTTGACCAAACTTGACACAAGTAACGCAATAGGGCGCCGGTGGCGCCCATCTTCTCTAGTAAAAAACTATAATAATTATGTCAATGGAATTTATAGTAATTTATAACTTATTTATTAAGCAAAAAATCTATAAATAATAATTTTACTACAGAATAGATTACCGCACTATTATTATTAATTCCAACTTAATTCTGATAAATATAATTTAAGCACTTTGAGATTACTTTTTGAAAATAAAACTTCTAACATATAAGTAAGTGTAGGATTTGTTACGGCATACAACCGCCTGAACATCGCATAACTCCACCGTCAAAGGAGGAATAACCTGTGGTACTTTGTTTACAAACATCTTGTAAAGCATTATTAGCATACCAACATTTCTTATTATAATGGTCAAAGGTCCATTGAATACAATCACGGTTATTAATACAGGCTATACAACATTCTAATAATGTTTCTGTATTAAAATGTACATTATAAACTATATTATGCAAATATTGACTACCGAAACCGGGACTTCCCCTTTTACAACAATAAGGAATGATAATTGGTACAGCTGTATTAGTAGTGGTGGCTTTGTTACTGCTAATTCTATTTGTGGTGAGGCCGTGGACTTTAGAAGTGACGGTTGCTTTGGTAATAGTAGAGACGGTTTTAGCCGTAGTGATTGCATTGATTTTGATAGTAGTATGGGCAGCTTTGGCCGTAGTGGTTGAATTGATTTTGACAGCTTTAGCCGTAGTGATTGCTTTGATAGTAGTATGAGCAGCTTTGACCGTAGTGGTTGAATTGATTTTGACAGCTTTGGCTATAGCGAATTCTTTGACCGTAGTGGCTGAATTGATTTTGACAGCTTTAGCTATAGTGAATTCTTTGACCGTAGTGGCTGAATTGATTTTGACAGCTTTTTTGATTTTGACAGTAGTAGAGGCAGCTTTAGCCGTAGTAATTGCATTGAGTTTGATAGTGGTAGGGGCAGCTTTAGCCGTAGTGATTGCATTGATTTTGATAGTAGTAGGGGCAGCTTTGACCGTAGTGATTGCATTGATTTTGACAGTAGAGGAAGAGGCTTTGGTCGTAGTCATTGCATTAGCTTTGACAGTAGTGGATACGACTTTGGATGTAATTATTACGTTGGCTTTGGCAGTAGTATATAATTTGATATTGTTTGTGGAAATGGCTTTAGCATTGGTAGTTGTAGTTGGAGTGGTAGTTAAATTGAATTTTAAGTCATTTTTAGTAGTAGATTGACTAGAATTAATTCTATGAATGAAAATTAGTAATAAGAATATTGCAAAGTGAATAATTTGTATATTTAATTTCATGATTTACTCTATTAATTATGAAATAAATAAAAGTCTCGTTAATAAATTTCAAAAATCACATTATTTTATAAGAAAAAGACAATAGTCAGAAAAAAAAGTCACATAAAAATATTGAGGTGTTTCAGAATTAATAAAAAGTAGAACAATTCAGAAATAAATAAGAGTATTAAAATGAGTGTTTAGAAACCCTATTTTATAAAATTGATAAAGAGATTATTAATTAAGTCTATTATAAAGCGAAATAAAGTTGATAATCTTTATTTGGGGAACCGTTAAAGCCAGGTTCGATCACGAAAGTTAATTACATTAAGCATATGCTCCGATCTGTGGATCTAAAGTTAAAATGGTCTTATAGGTTTAAACTTTCATTTTTTGTATTTTTGCTTCATCGGGTGATCAGTGTAAACAGAAATTCATGATTTTGATTGGTCAAAATCTCGTGATCGAACCTGGCTTTAACGGATCCCCTTATTTGGAAATAAATGCAAATTTTAATCCTGAAACTCCTCACTATATAGAAAAGGAAAAAAAACAAAAATCTTATATATATGTATGTATTATGTGCTTATTATTTATATTAGCTAATATTATCAACCATTTATAGTGAACAAAATGTCTAAAGGACGATTTGACCAGGCATTTTTTTGTTTTTTAGGCATACCTTGATTGGTACCTCGTCCACCACCTCCAGATCCGATTAGACGGTGAGGTAAACAGATTTATCAGAATGACGCAGACTCAACCCAAAAAAGAGATCCAACTGTATCACAAAGTGTGCAAATTTATAGAAAAAACATTCACATTTGTTGATTTTTATTAAAAATTCAATGCACGAGAAAGAATGAATGTAATATTAACAAAAATCTACTTTTGTTAATTATAAATTCCAAATAATAACAATTATACAAGTGATGCATTAATATCTCAGTTCTATATTTTTAGGCAATATAACAATACCACTCATCTATTTATACTCCAACCAAGTTTATATAAGTTAACACTACGCAACTTTACTAATATATGTTATCAAGATAACGGTACTAAAAAGTTTAGATTTAAATAAAATTAAATACCTTGTAAAGAACTTTATTTAAAAACTTACTATAAACTTCTTGAGTGTTCTTTACTTAACCGTTTCTTTGTATAGCTATTATAGCTAGCAATAGTAATAAATATTAATGTAATTGCCTTTTAAGCAAGTGCCTCAGTTTTGGAACTATTTGGAATTATTTTGCATAGTAAATCTTGACATTCTTGTGAAATGATTTGTTAGTGAAATGAGTGAAACGTCATACTTTAAAAAGTATAAAAATATTATCCGGGTAATTGATTTACATCAGTTGAATTACATCAGTTGAATTACATCAGTTGAATTACATCAGTTGAATTACATCAGTTGAATTACATCAGTTGAATTACATC
>CAJVPZ010003754.1:0-10661 GCA_910592135.1 Racocetra fulgida | reverse complement strand
AGCAAGAGAGAAGGTTTAAGCAGAAGGATTTATTTACTTGTTTTAAAGACAATAAAGATATTACAAAGTCATTAGAACGAAGGAAATATTATAGAAATATTTAGAGAACAATATTCCAAAGAGTATTTAATAGTTTCTATTTATTATCTATTCTAATATTTTCTATCTAAAATATCTGTTGTCTAATTGTCTAATTATCTAATTATCTAATTGTCTGTTGGTGTAAGGAGAAATGCCTTCCTTTAAATAACTGTTAGGTTGGCATATAGTGGCATACAACCATGTGGAGTACACTGATATACACTGGCATACAACTATATATATTGTACTAATATATATTAATATATAACCATGTAGCAAGTAGCATATACTGGCATACACCATGTGGCAGGTGGCATACACTAGCATACACTATGTGGCAGGTGGCATATACTGGCATACAATATACAGTAGCATACAGCATACAGTGGCATATGGCATATACTAGTATACAGCATACACTAGCATATAGTACACACTAGGATACACTTTACTATTCTAACTATTCTAAATACAATATAATTTCTAATACAATACAAATTTAACAAGAATTATATCTAAAATATAAACTATAAATTATAAAGTATTATTCTACAAATCTATTAGTATAATATTATAAAATTACTCTGTAACACTATAATAAGAGCACCACATAATTCTATAATCTAATAAAAGCAATAAGCCAAAGAGGCTAACCTTGACTATAAAAAAAAAAATATTTAGACTGATATCTTCTAGCTATTTATAAATCTAGAAGTAGTCTGCTTGGCCTTCTTTTTCTCCTTCTATAACTAATGGTAGCTAGACTTAAATTAGTTTATAAACAAAAAATTAAGAGGTGATTTGCTATATTTAGGTTGTTATACAAGATACAATAAATAGTTAGAATTTATTATCATCTTGATACAAATCTGTAACTTATCTTATCATATATACAGCAAATTTATAATAATAATAAAAAAAAAAAAGACTAATATCAAATTTAGCTATGCAAGCTATATTTTTTTTTATAATTCGGCTATTCTGCCACTTTTTATTAAGATTAAACTATACTAAAAAATTTATATTCTCTAATAATAGCTATACTTAATTTATCTATAAAGTAATGTACCCACACTTTCGCCAGGTATGACTTGCCTCAGTGGACTTCAAGCTTCTCTCCGGGCCTCTAACTTACTAGAGGTTATCCTTTAGTCATGGGCTGGTGCCACACACCGTATCTAAATTAACTTTCTTTTTACAAAATGAAAAACAAACACAAATACAAAAGGTATAACAAAAATGGAGAAATACTACAGCGTTGAGTTCTGATCCACCTAAACTAATAAAACTAAATAAAACAAATAACAAAAAAAAAGAAAACAAAGAAAAGAAAACAAAGATAGCACTATTAAATCTGTGCGAGATTGTAAAAATTATATAGTACTACAAATAACTTAGACTAAACTCTATGCTAGTTATTTATGTCTATATTCAGAATGTAAAAATATTAAAAACCATTCGGTCTTGAAGTTGAGCTCCAAGGGTCGAAACTTCTAGATGCTATCCCATTCTGTCGAAACTTCTAGATGCTATCCCATTCCGTCGACACGTCTTCTGCAATGTTTCAAATGTTATCATATTATCTTACACTATAACCTAAAGTAGACATATATACATATATATGTCTTTCCTTTTTCAACAGAGATTATTATTATCGATCTTTTGACGAGAGTATGCCGTTTTTCCCACTTTTTGGAGAAATTCCATAAAGACCAAGAGTGGAGATATAGAAGAGGGTTTCGGTTTATAGGTAGCCTTAAACTTTAGTAAAAAATGTGTTGAAAACTCGCTTGTTGTTCTCCTTAGACAAACTATCTTTAACTTCGTTAGCAGAAGCAGAGCTTCTATTAAAATTTTCTGTATAAAGGCACCACCTTCTCGCTAGTTATCTTGTATAGGAACACTTTTAACTTGCATACTGAATATACAGAGGAGTTCGAGAAAAACATGGAAATCTTTGATCTCTGTAAAAACTGTTATTTATAGTTGTTTCTTCTACTTTTTTCCAACAAGTTTCTGTTTTCATTAGCCGTAAGTTTGGTCAGAGAGAGTTGTATTAATTCTTTATGGCTATGCAAGCTATATTAAAAGAACTTGCAACCATTTTTAATTAATTTTTTAAAACTATTATACTATCTATTTTCTATATTTTTAAGACTCTTCTCTTTTTCCTCTTTTTTTTTAATTTACTCTAATTTTTCTGTATTGTTAATAATCTTTAAACACCTTTTCTTAAGATCAGTTTTAACTATATTTGGGTTTAAATTTTTTTCATTTTTGTTGTTTTGTTTTTATGTTTTTTCTAGTCATAATAATAATACCTTTATTTTTTTTTTATAAACTTGGCTAGGAAAGCTGATAAAGCTTTTATTAGATCTATCTATAGATACATATATAATTTTTGAATTATATTACAACCTATTATTAGGCTATACTAACCCAATTAGCAACCTGATATTTACTTAGCTGCTCTAATAAATACCTAAATATATCCTAGTTGCACTACCAGCACAATATGGCTGAAACCAACACTAGCAGTCAGGATATCTCTCATGCTGAAAAGACATTGCCATTAAACCATCTACTGGTGAGAAGAATCAGATCTATATTTGATACTACTCCTGCATTCTAAAACTACTATATCTAGCTAGACTATGTTTTCTGTATCATCTACCTCTTCACTTCTATATAATTTTCAAATTAGTAATATTTGGGTTATAGATCTTGATGATTTTCCAGTTTGGTATGCCATATTATTAGTTCTCCTAAGAAAATTCTGACAAAGATTCAGAATCTGCAGGAACTTATATCTCAAGCCAGAAACTGCTGCCTAGTTAGATTTGCTAAATGACAGAGTTGGTATTTCATTGACAAATATTCTCTTCTACATTTCTGCCCAGGTATTACTAACCTGTATCTCAAGCCAGTTTCTGCTGCTGCAGTTCAACCACAGATGCCTCAGGTCTTAATATTATACAGTTGCTCAGTATATTCCTTTATTCTTTTAAGTATTACCTGCTATGGTGGGGTTTAGAACTTATTTCACAAGTATACAAGACAATTCTGGTTGTATTTAGAGAATTACATCAACCCTAGTAAAGCTATACTACTATATTATACTTGCTCTTAGCATGTTGTCATACAAGACTAGGACAATTCTGGAGAATGGCTAAAACCATATACCTATGTGATTTTAACATTTTAATTATTTTAATTAAAATTAAAGTTAGAATTAGGATTAGTTTGGTGTTAATATAAAAAAGTATATAAGTAAAATTCTCTTCCCAACATTTTTAATTAGTGTCTCAAGAAAGGTTAAGACTGCTATTTTTCATTTTTTTGCATTTTCTTTATTTTTTGACTTCTTCAGACTGATCTGTATAAACAAAATTTTGCAATTCCGGTTAGTTGATTTATACAAAAAAGTCACATGAGTATATAGCTTTAGACGACTCCAATTCTGGTTATATCTAGAGAGTTACACTGACTCTGGTGATGCTATACTACCATTTGAATTGTAAATTCTAGAGGTTGATAGATCCTAAACTTGTTTGTTATAAACTTCTATATAGGTGCGACCAAAGCCTGATTCAGTATTTTTATGTGTATTCAGAATGTTAGACAATCTTTATATTCTTGTCTTCTATAGTTTTTCATTCTACACTGCCAGAGGTGCTTCTGCTTCTGATAAGGCCAATTCTTTATTACAGTCCTCATTACTTTTTTCACTACTCCAACTTTGGTAATAATAATTACTTTCTTAATCAAGTATTTGTATCTTCAATTCAGATAAGGACTAATTCATGCAGTTCATTGACTACACTTCCAAGCAAGTACCTCACAAGTTGGATGTAAGAATGTTGATATTGTTTAAACTAGGGTCCGTATCGGACTGGGCTAAACCCACAGGTTTCAGGGTCAGGTCGGGTTTGGGCCCGGGCCAGGTCTAAATTTTAAAGTCCTGTTTGTAAAGCGGGCCAGGTTCAGATCGGGTTTATTAAATGTTGGACCTGGGTCGGGTTTAATAAACAGGCCCGGTATAGCCCAATAATACCCAACAAAACTACTATAATTTTTACTATAGTTCCTCTTGGCTACAGCTTCGATTAGATATTACTGCAACTACTGTACTAAAATATGCTTTCCCCCAAAGTTTCTATTGGCTGGGATTATTCGTACCAGTTTCTAATTAAAATGTGACACCTAAGTCAGGGTTTGGGTTAGCATTAGTGGACATTATACCAAAATTTTGCAAGGAATTTGTTTTGTTAGTGCCTAAAAGGTGATGTCTTAGGCGAAATTTTGAAATAAACATGACTTTCAAAAAAAATGATTATTGTTTTGATCTTCACATTACATCTGATCTTGTATTCTGGTTGGAACTTTGGGGAGAAATTAGTAAATGCCACAACTTATAGGACGAAATTCGTTTGATTGTTTGATATAGTTCAATTGCCCGAGTATATGCTTTAGAGTACTTTCTTATAACTCAAGTATTATATACTAAAAAAATGAAAAATTTTGCATAAATCATTTCTCTTGAGTGTTAAAAGACTGCCTTTAAAAATAATCTCTAATAATCTCTAAGTAGTGTTAATTTAGTAGCGACTTTTGAAATGGCAAAGAAAAAAGAAACTTGAAGATAATTTTAAAGTACTTTTTCAAAACAGAAAGTTTCGTTTAAGAACTTTATTATGTTATATTTAAAATAAACTTTGCTTAATTTGAATAGGTACAAGTTCTTTAGCAGTAAAAGACATGAGCTTAATGTTTAAATTTGGTCTGCTTTTTTAGTATAGTTTGGGAGAGTATATCATATATTGTAGATTCTTTAATGAGTTCGGGTTTTTTTAATAATAAATATTAAATTTGCTACACTTTTTATATATATTTTATTAATTCTTTTGTATGTATTTATTAGTTGGTAAATTTCTTTATGGATTTTTTTGTCGTTTTCTAGTAGCATTTAATCGTCTAATTTTTTAATTTATTGGTTAATCATCACGGGTCGATTGACAAAAATTAACCAATCAGACGAATTTCATTGAAAACGCAACAACCTAGGACACACTGTAATCCTGTAATTAGAAATTAGATTTGAAATATATATATAAATTATTGGGCTGGGTTGGGCCTGGCAGAATCAGGCTATAGTTTGATGTAAGCCCGGCCCGACCTGAACCTGTAACTTTTTATTGGACCGGGCTTGAACTTTGGGCTTGTAAAATATTTTCGGGTTTGGGTTTGGGCTTGGAGATACCCGACCTGACCCGGCCCATTACAGACCCTAGCTTAAACTGAAGATACAAGGATGTTGGTGTTCTCCTGTCTCAAAGGACTTACTTGTGCAATCTTCATAACTGCAGTCTTCTGTAATACCACAGTTATATATAGTGCCTACCTTCTACATTTGGGTCTCTTTCTGAGAATTTCTAATTCAAAATTATACTTGTATTTTGACGTAGCCACAGGGCTTCACATTCAATTATAATCTCCTAAAGTTATAAAAACAAATTAAATAATTTGTCTTCAGTCTGACTTGAACTGTTAACCTTGTTTGAAGAGTTTGAAAGCTTAATCGCTAAGCTATAGAACCCAAACCCATCATAATACCTTTATTAATTTTTTATCTTCAAATTAATTTATATTTTCTTATTTATATATTCTTAAAAAAACAGTTCCATATTATATATACTAATTACAACTCTTACCTTTTTTTAAACTCTTTGTATAAAATGATATTTTGCTTAAAAACAAGTTTAATAAAAGTTTTGACTTCTTTTTTTGATTGTATCAAGTCTTGTATTTTTTTATTGATCTTTTTATATTAATCTTTTAATTGCTTTAGTTCTTGCTTCATTTCTTTTTAAAAGTTTTTTAATCGATTTTTATTTACTTTTTTTTGGATTTCTCTTAATAAGATTATTTATACTATATTTATTGCTAATTTTTTTATATTTCTCTAGTTGTTTTCTTGTTCTTTATAGCTTACAAGATGATCTTGATCCTTCTTAACCTCTTCTTTGTATATAATATAGTTAGTATCCTAATATAAATCTAGGTATCTTTGTACTAGCATTTAGAACACTAGTAGTTTTTTAGTAGTTAACTATAAATAAAAATATAGCAGAGCTCTTAAATAAATAATAACTAAAGTTGTATATATAACCAATTATATTCTCATTAATATAACAAAGTTAGGGTGATTCATGTATATTATTTTAATATTTGAACTGAAATTAATAAAACATACCAAACTCAAAGTAGTCACTATTATATTAAAAAAATCATTATAATTTATAATATTATCATAATAATATATAGTATTATTATTATAGAATAACCTTATTATACTTATTTTTAGTATTATTTTTAATTTAAATAATTTTAGATAGTAGTATATAACCTTAAAAATATGACAAAAATTAGATGATTTTTTAGAGGAATAGAGTAAAAATTTAAAATTATATATAAAAATCCAAACAAAATATATATATATTTTTTTTGTGATCAAGATTAGCCTCTTCGGCTTATTATTTTTATTAGACTATAGAATCATGTGGTGCTCTTCAAAGGGGCCTTAAACAAGTATATTCTGACGAAGGTATATTCTAACCATACCTGTGTCTTTTGAGCGTCTAATTTAAGTAGTCTGCCTATTACTAGGTTCTACACTAGATGCTATATCTATAACCCACCTATTATTTGGGTTGCCCAATTAAATCCTCTGATCCAAGTTTCTATGCCAATCTGTCTAACCTCATTTAAAACCTGCAATAAATTAGTCAGTCCAAATTCTAGACTCATTCGCAAACTACCTATAAGACTACCGGCTTGGTTAACTAATTCATTTTTGAGATCATCACTTGCTAGAGCAGTCCAGTATCCACTATTACTATATTATCTAGTCTTTTTCAAATAAGTTTTGCCAGATAGGTTCTATACCTTTATGGACAGGCACACTGCCAATTCTTTCTGCAGATAAGTTCACTAGATAGGTTCTAAACCTTTACAGACAGGCTATACTGCCAAACCCTCTAGCCTTTGCAAAGTTCACCCAAATCCCAGTACTCTTCCTTCAAGGCAACCTGGTACCTTCCCTTTCAGTACCTTCTAGTTGGTCTCCCAAAACTACCAATTCAGATGGCCTGGAAGAGATACCGATTCTGTGGTATTTATTGATCCTTTTTTACCAGTTAATGCTCAAGCCAGTGGCCTGGTTGGTGGAACAACTTGCTAGGTGTTTTTGCCGCATCTGGTTCTCTGACCTCGGGCGAAGCCTATTCCAGTAGCCACAGTTGAAAGTCTGTGCTAAATCTCTACTCAGGTCTTGCTAGGTTGGCATCTATCTTTCCAGTTCTTTAGATTTATACAAGCACAAGGTCTTATTTTTAGAGGTCTGATTTGGTCAAAAATTTGTATTTGAATATTCATTTGTTTAATCTTTTTAATATTCGAATATTTATTGAAAATTTTAATTGAGTATTCAAATATTTATTGAATATTCAATAAATATTATATTATAATAATCCTAACTTTATATTAAAAATAAGATTTTTTTCAAATCGACAAGCAACTCTCCTTGACGATCACTTGTACCAACTATTCTCTGAAAGCAAGTTGAAGACTTAAGACCAGAAGTGAACAAATAACTTGAAGTTTTCTTAATACGAACTGTTGTCAATGAAGTTTCAAATATGATATACTGAGAAGCGGACATTTTGGATGGTTTGTATAGGGGTCAAGCCTTTTTTCTTTCTTCTTTCCAGGTGAACTCTCTTTTGTTTTCGGCATCCAAATCAAAGAAGTCTCTGAGAATAGCAAGTAAAAAGAAGACTCAAGTTATTTTAAGAATAGAAGGCTATGAAAAACTCTTGAAATAACATTTCTTGGTTGAAAAACTCGCAAAATTATACTTTCTTTCTGTTGTTTTCTTTTTTCATAATTTTTGATAAAAAGTGGGAGAATTGGCCCCCTCTCTCCAAAAGATCAGCATTGTTTACATTTTTATTTTCAGAAGGTCTTAAGTTACGATATGACGAATGAGGAACACAACAATCACATGTAAGAAAGAAGTTTTGTTTAGGTTAAATCGAAGTACATGGAAAGTCCTGTAACAGATCAGCTTTGACTGTTCAGAAATGAGTGCCTTATATGACGAATCTAAAGAAATAGCTTCTAAAGATGCCGGGTGATCATAGGGAGGACTTCTGTTTAATTACATATAGTATAGAAGACAAGGCTCAAAGTGAAGACAGTAAGAGAATTTTAGGAAAAGAGCAGCCTGTTAGAAATGAAACCAATGATTACATATTGAGGCTTTAAAATCGGTGTTCTAGAATTTGAGGTAGACTTCATAAGAATTGTAAACTGAAGCAATATAACAGAGATATACAATATTCTGAAGTCATATGCATATAATTTTTAGCTCTTAGCACAGGTTAAAGTGCATCTTAGTTAATAGTTTCTTTTTGTCGAATAGCTCTATATATAGATTTCTACGGCCATGTAAATATTTTTTACCTAGTTAGCAGGTTTTTATATCTGTAGACAAGTTTTCTTAGATTTTAGGATAGTCTTTTAACTCCTTTATAATTTGGTCATTTTCTTTGTATATTTGTTTATATTTTACCCTGTTCTCATGTCTTCTATACCTCTTTTTTTTCTTTTTTACTTCTCTATGAGAAAGTGTCATCAGATTGGCGATACTCTATTGTAGGGCAGTGATTCTGACAAGGTCGGTGAAGACTATTTGCTGATATCTGAGGCTTATATCCTTAGAAAGTTGAGGATCCCAGAAAAAGGAAAATTGTTCACTTAGGCGAGTCACTCCTGGATCATACTCTAGCATATAATTGCAGGTAACTAGAATTTTATTGTGATAATGAGATAGATTAAGAGAATTTTTATTTGGCAAGTATATAGTAATATATAGTTAGATGGTAGGTTTAGCCAACTGAATTCTTGCTGTATTTTACTGCTGATTTATAAAATAAAAGTAGGAGCGCTGAAGTAAAAAAAAAAAAAAATAAGATGTTTATTGAATCTTATTTTTTATTCTATACTTTATATATTGCTAATCTATAAAACAAGATAAGTTTATTATATTAAATTGAATATTGTATTAATAAAAATTAAAAATTTATTTTTAGTTAAGCAATTAAATTTAAAAGAATAATTTTTTAAAAATTAAAGAAGTTTTTAATAAACCAATCTCTTATTTACTTCTAATTAAAGTTGTAGAGAAGATTTTTATGATTTTAATATTATTTAAATCATTCAAATTGGCCTAGTAGATCTCAAGATATTTGTGATCAAAGATGCAAAAATAGTAATTTACTAATTACTAGTTATATAATGTATTATAGACTATAATACTTTATATAACCTCCAAATATTTTGAAATCTACTAGGCCGATTTGGATGATTTAAATACTATAGTGCAGGACACCTAAAGGCAGAAGTCACGTGACTTGTCCCATTTTGGCATAATTTTTAAAAAAATCTCAAATCGCACAAAAATCATATTTTTATACCCAAGTCGACGTTAGTCACATGACTCTGCATTATAAGATAAAATTTGAAAATGGTTTATTTCTCTATTAATACTTGAATCTGGATTTACAGCTATTTTCATTATTTTTGAAACACCTGAAAAATTTTTAATAACCAAATTGATAAGTTACCGAATTAGAACAAATAAGCTATTAACATCGTTCAACATCCAAAACTTATCAATTCGGTCATCAGTGAATTTTCAAGTGTCCCAAAAATAATGAAAACAGCTGTAATCATTAGATCCGATTAAATCTGAATATAGAATTAATTAATCCAGATCTAAGTATTAACTCTATCTCCGATTTCAAACTTAGGTTTTCGGGGTTACAGCTATTCTCATAATTCCTGGAACATATGATAAAAATTGATCTGAATGGTTTTTCAGTCAATCTGATTAAGTTATTGATTTCAGCATGATCGGTTGGACAAGTATTCAAATGAAAAATTATTATTTGTCTTTTTATATTAGAAATTTGTGTAATTTTTTACATATAAGTTTCTGATATGTAATTTTTGCATATAAATAATGTTAGTTAAAACTTTCAAGAGTGCAGGCAAAACTTTCATGATGCAGGTGCAAATACTGTATGATTTTACGATTTTATAATTTTATCTGACAAACTCTTATGATCATAGATTTAGTTAGCAAATTATGACTTTGAGAATTATAATCATGAATTGCTAGATAACACAAATATTGATCATGCACTGATAAATATTATATACTTATTAGATCTATTATGCTGAATTCACAAGCTTAATTAAATCAGTTGAAGTACGTATCATTCGGTCAATTTTTATCAGGTGTTCTAGGAATTATGAAAATAGCTGTAAAATAAAAACTTAATATTTTATTTTAATCTATCCAATTTCATTTAAATTTATTTAATTTTTTTTAATCACGCATTAATTTATTTATTTAATTGCAAACTTAATTTTATTTATTTTTTTAATCGCCATCAATTTATTTAATTATATACTAAATTTTAATTAATTTTTTTTTTATTTGCGCATTAAAATTT
>CAJVPZ010003753.1:0-10663 GCA_910592135.1 Racocetra fulgida | reverse complement strand
GCAGCATGAGGTTATGGATTGGTGTGATTGTGGTGGTGGTGCAGGACCAGGAAGTCAGAGGGTTTAAATAGGTAATCTTCTAGTTAGGTTATAGGTATAGCATATAGTGTAGAATCTTCAGGCAGACTACTTAAATTAGGCAACCAAAAGTTGCACATGTGGCTATTTATACTCTCGCTAACCAAGAATGTACTACTAAAATACCTAATAAAAATCCACCCTTTCGCGACATTGCGAAGGTATAAAAAAAAAAAAAAAAGTCTACTGATTTACCAAATTAGGAATCCATGTTCTAGAACATCTAGAATAATCCATGTGCGATTTCTATGAATTTGATTTGCTCCAGTTTATTTTTTACAGTCATACAAGTCTTGGAGTTTGCATATTATTCAAATACCAAGCAATATATGAATAAGTAGTAATAAACGTCTATATTTAATAATCTCACTTAATCCCTTCCAGTAAACCTTTTTGAAAAAAGTAAATAAGAACTTAAAATAAAGATTTCTTTGCATTTTGTTAAGTAAAAAGGGATGATCTTGTTAACTAAAACAGTTACAAAAAAGAAAAAGCAGCAGATTATAAATGTATATTTGCAGATTTGGTCAGCACATATGATAAGATCAGGTTAAATTATTGTGGAAAAGGAAAATGGTGAAACACAAATGGCCTACTAGCAGCTAAAAGAATTAGACTTTTTTATGATTATCTTCCCGAACTTGTTAATTTCAACCTTGACACCCATTCAATTTGTTTAGTACATTATAATCAAATCATTATTAATAACCAGTTTTATGAGCATCTTGTAGGTTCTACTCAAGATACTAATGATTATAATCTAAGCGTTAATATTATCGACTCATGGCTAAGCTAAATGGAATTAAACAATTTGTAGATTCAGTTCGACTAGAAAATCAGCAGAAGTCGTAATTAATTATAGAACTCAATGTTCAAATCGAGCAAATGCAGCAATGTATAGATGAACAAAATAGTGAAATAAAGTATTTAAAAAATAAATTACAAAGGGCTTATAATAATATGGCTAAAATTCAAGATCTATATGACCAGCAAAATGAGTATAGTGAAAGACTTATTGAACAATGGAGCTCAAGGTTTTCTGATCAGCAAAAATGGATTAATGTAGTTATTGAAATAGCTAAGGCAGGTTGGTATTATAATATAATATGTAATATCTATCTATTTGGGAGTGGTTAATAGAAACCAAGCAAATTTATTTAATAAATTTGCTTGGTTTTTATTAACCACCCCATTTTATTGTTATTGGTCTAATAACACATTGGTTAATAATTTACTAAATTTTAAAAAAAAATTTTCAGAATGTGCATCACTATTCGACGATGCATAATTGTTATTTCGTGACAATGCAAGGTTTTCTATTGAGAATATTATAGTGTATAATCCAAATAAATAGCTTAGTAGGCGTAATCAAGTTGTTGTCAAATTCGTAAAAACTCTAGTTTAGAATACTAAAGATGATACTCTAAGCCAAGAAAAGCTTTTTAAAGCTGTTACTGCAGTTGATCTGATATATGGGGCACGTCATAGAAAATATGTATCAGAAATTCAGCTTGCTTTCTTAGCGATTAAATATTCAATAGCGAGATTATGTATGATTATTAATATTAATAATCATATTACAAATTCAGGAAGTGAATATCAGTTCCAAAAGTGGATGAAAGAATTATCGCAGTATGAAGAACTATTGCCTGAAGGCCTATTATTTTTAGCATTTGATAATGAGCAGAGAGTGCAGAAAAATTATCTTAATTGAGGATTCAATACAATGGTCTACCACATTATTACCAGCTTCGTCAGTTTTAACATAGCGTCACAAAATAAAATCTAGTATACTAATTATCCTTGGACATATAATAGATTGCATTATGAAGAACTCTTCGATATCGATTCTTAAATACAAGAAGTTATCAACGAAGAATTATATTTATATCTTACTGATATTTTTAATTTATTGTTTAAAGAAAAGTTGTCTTTTACTAATAATATCAATTCTCTCATTGCATCTATAGGGACGAATATTACAAATATGAAAGTATGTCCTAGTCCCATATGCAAACAACAAAATATTGAGATTCGAAAAAAATTATGTTCAAAATGTGAAGCGTGATTATTGACATTAGCTAAAATGCAAAAAGAAAAAATAATTGAAGATAAGATAACTGATCAATTAGCTCCTTCACTTGTTTTTAAACCATATAATACTGACAATGAGCCAAGTATTATATGTATTCCCAAAATCAGTCTTACTCAGCAGACTGCTGACTCAAGAGTTAACGTTCCTAAAATTTATATTCCAGATCCGATTAACCTCAACCCCAATTCAATTGCTAATGTTGAAAAATTCTTTTACATATAGAAGAGATATCAGGTATTAGAAATGATGTTTGTAAATAGATGTCAATAGTCTGTGATAGTGTCTCATACTACCATGCTATCAAGATTAAAGAAAAATTTCACTGGTTGGTTCTTATACCAGGGCCACTGCATGAAGAAATGAACATGCTTCAAGCATTCGTCAAATTAAATTGATAAGTTGTGTTTATAAAGTTGTGTATAAAAATTTTTTTTTTTTGCATAACTAAAATGATTTCATAGTCATGAATTTTAGTATAAAATGGAAAATACCAAGAATAATATCATATATTCTAAAATCTTTTTGTGATTATTAGAGAAATTGACATAAAACGATTCGCAAAATGTCAGGGTTATCGAACAGACAATTAGCTAGCCTTTTTTAAAAAATATACAGACCATCATAAATCCTGGGATTCTATCTGTAATATTTATTGTCAAGCAATCTCAATGAAGCTCGTATAGCCGTATATAAAGAGCCATTCTTACGTGTCAGTTGACGGATATTTTGCTTGGGTCAAAGAACAGAACGATTCAATTTATTAGATTAAATTTGAACAAGTTACTGTTAACTTTACATATACAAATAAAATATATTAATTTGAATGCTAATATATCTATTATTATTATTGTAACAGACATTTGTTTATCTTCAAACGATAATAAATTATCGCAAAGCTATTCAGACTAACAACCCTCTTTTAAAAAAAGCAGCTAGAAGAGTTTTTTCACCAATTTGGTCAGCAAGACGTCATTCAATCTACTGTTTGATAGAAATTGCCAATGAAGTTCAAATAATGCGGCTTCACTCAGAAATTTGTAATATTATAGAGAAAAATAGTGTTGTTTCTAGGTTAGGTATTTATGAACAGCACTAAGGGTTGGATGCCATCTTAGAAGAGGTAAACAAGACTTTGAAAACTTTAATACCTTTCATTCCACAACACTATCACTAGAAGATTGCTGTGCGTAATTGCAAAAAGTTCATGAAAGTAATATATTAAATTTGATTTAATTCAATTATTGAATTAAATATAATTGTATTTCTGTATTTATTAATCAATAATGAATTTTAGCTTCGAAACAATTTATTTAAAGTGATTGGATATAATGATCATTAGGCATCTGGACCAAGAACTCGACCAAAATCAACATCAGAATGCTGAAGATTTAGGATTCAGCTGTGAAGCCTTGATTTTGTAAATCAAGACCTGGAAGAATATGATTTGAATAAGCATCTAAGAAATTTTACATTTTTGGCAAAAAAAGCATGAGAGAATTTTATTACTGAGGTATTTATTAACAGAAATAATTTATCTTTCTTTAAATCAATACTGATCACAAATCAGGAAGCAAAGGCACAAACAGGTGAAGAAAATATAACCTAGTCCAAATTTTACTGAAGATAGAAACTCTTCTCAAACAGCTTAGCAAAACTTCTCGGATGAAATATTCAGGCTTAAAATCAAAGAACAAAGATGAATTATTAATTATATTACAGAAAATAAAGGATTTATTTGTTGATAATGAATCTAATGACTAGGATTTGGAATTTCCAGGTCAAGTTGATGCTTTGTCGTCGAAAAAATAAAGTAATATAATAAAATAATAATTCGAAAGTGTTATTATACAGTTATAAGTGAAAAAATACTGTATTTATTTGTGAATTTGTGTGAATTTATTAATTGATTTATAAATTTAAAATATGCAACTTTTAATAAAATTTTCTTAATTATGCTGATTTACATAAACATTTTTAAAAGGCTTTATTATTATTTTTATTAACATCAACTTGATAATACAGTAATAATACAGTATATTGCCTTTAAAGGTGGAATCGATGAATAATTATTCAATTGATCAAAAATTCAAGCATTAAAATAAGCTTTTATTCAAGTTTTTAATTCAGTTTTTATTGAGTATTGGTCAAAGTTAAAATTTAACTGTTTTGATAATGATAAGATAGTGATTTTATTATAAATACAATTTTTTGTAAGTATTAGATTTTTTAATACAAAAAAAAATGAAAAAAATCGATAAATTTACACTAAATTATTTTTTATGAGTACCGTCAAGAGAATCTTGATGAAACTCATTTTTTAACAATGGGCATTAAAAATTTTTGATCTAGCAATATAGAGAGTTTATTTCTTAACAACAAAATAAAAAAAAAAAATCGTGAAAATAGCACGATACAATAATGTGTATATTAAAAATTAGTATTTCCATATTCGTTTCTGAAATATCTAGAATATTCAGATCGACAGCTTTATTACTAAAAAAGGTGCAATCTGCATTATCCTTTTTTAGTAAATCATCAGACTGAACTATAAAAAATATATAATTATATCTTTTTTAAACTAATTTATTAAATTTTAATATTTAAATATTCTTTGGATAGTTGTAAACACTGTGGACATTTGGACATGGATATAAGCAAAAAAAGTCTTAGACATAGTAGACATAACAACACTGTAATAGGGTGTAGCAATTTAGTGAAGTAGTTAAGTTGTTATACCTTCAAATAGCATGTTGACAGATGAAGTTCAAAACCTATTAATAACAAAATTTCAAATATTTTGGTTGTACAATGGCTTCTGGTTTTTAACAATTAGTTAGAACAGGATCTCTGTAACTTTGGTAGCATCAACAATATTAGGAGATTATAAAGCATTTGTATTATATATAAGTTATACAAAGGCATACAAGCTGATATTAGGCAGTACAAACTTAAGATAAGTTCTTTGTAATCACATTAATTTAAGGAAGTGAAAAGATAAATGCCTGCTTGGCAAAACCTGAGTAGAGAGATAGCAAAAACTTTTTATAGTAGCTACTAAAATAAACTTTACCTGAGACCAAATAACTAGATATAACAAGAGCACCTAGCATGTTTCTCTATCAACTAAGTTGCTGGTTTAAGCATCAGCCAGAGAAAAAGAATTAGCAGATACTATAGAACTGATGTTTCTTTTAGATATCTGAATTGATAATCTGAAGAAACTAGTTCAAGTAGGAATAAAGTTTAAATTTATTCTTTTCTTTGTATAAGAGTTATACTTCTGTGTAATCTTTGCTTTGTAAGAGAGTTAAATTAAATTTTAATAAAAACAAAAACATGGTCTTACTATTAATATTCAAAAAAAAAAAGCAATTACTATAAGAATCTCATGTTATAATTAGACTTTATAGCTGCAGTAGCAGCACAAGAACCTTAAATTGCAATTAAGCTCCACAGCTACATTAGTAGTACAAGAACCTTATATTTTATAATTAAGCTCTGTAGCTACAATAGCAGTGCAAGAACCTTTGGATAAGTAACAACATTCACATTAATGCATGACACTAACTAACCAATTCTCATTACACTATGTGATCTGCTTAGCTACATTTCTCTCTGTGAAAATGTAATAGATTATAAAGAGTCTTTCTATATTCTAATAAGAATGATGTAGTACTTGTAACAGATATCAAACAGAATCTCTATATGTTTTTTCTTTATTAAATAAAGTCATCTGATTGAGCAATAATAAATTTCAATTCTCGATATTATTGATATCATTACACTTATAACTCTATAAAAGTTTTCTGTAAGTAAAAATAGAGAGTATAGTTTACAAACATGTTTAGAAATGTTAGTCTACAAAATAAAGCATTTGGTTGGATGCTACAGTTGGCTATGATTTTTAAATATATAAATACAGATAATTTAAGTTTGTAAATTGAATCAAAAAAAAAACTGTTTAAATCATTCTATGTAAATAAAAAGTAGCATAACTTTAATGGCTTAGTAAGCCTTTCTATTTTTATAAGCATTTTTAGGATTGTTTTGTGAACTTCCAGTTTTGTTTTGATAGTATATAGTATATACATAATTTTGTTATAGTACTTACAATATTATTTGCTGTAAAAACAATAAATTGTAATGTTTATATTACTGTTATTATGTAATTCTGTTATGCTATAGTGTTATATTATTGAAGTATTGCAAAAAAAATTTGAGAAGAAGCATGTTATAAGAGTTGAAAGAGTCAATGAAAAATTAAGAAAAACTGAATTAATAGATTAAAATAGTATAAAATAAGGTTGAGAAAAGATATTATATTTATTATTAAAGTCTATATATTTGTTTGTGTTAAAGCAACTAACTAGACTATGTGCAACTTAATATCTGTCTACTTCAGAGGTTTAATTGGGTGTTATATTTTCATGACATGTTTGGTTTATTAGACTAATTATACTAAAAATTTGAATAAAATTTATTGTAACTTTAGTTAGTTATATAACATTTGCATTAGTTATATAATATAATCATTTTAACAAAGTTTAATTTTGATTTAACTATAATTATATGTAATAATGGATCTCCTTTAGTATAGGTAGGCAAATATAAATTATTACAAGATTATAATATATAAAACCTAACTAATTTGAACCAATTTAAATTCTAACCTTAACCTTAATAATTTATAAATTATCTAATTAGTCAAAATAGTTAATTTATATATATTCTAAATATATAATTATATATCCCACCTATACTAAAGATCAACCCCAAATTGAGTTTACTTATAAAATCCACTTATACCTTTTATTAACAATTCTAGCCATGAATCTTAAACTATCCTTAAGAAAAAAACTAAAAAATATGTGCCTAAAAATTTTTAAAATTTTGTATCAAATAAAGTCAATTCTCTGCATCGGCCGATCTCAGCTTCAGCTGCTACAATTATTATGAGCTTTCACGATTAGACTTGCCTGCTGCAACGAGTTTTTATCATTATAACGATAATAACATCAACTATTCATAAAAATAACCTAATCTGGGTCTTTGGAGAATCTAATTACTATCTAGCTGCTATAGTGTATTAGTCCTGTACATATTTTTCGAGATGTCTATCAGCGTGTCCTTTCCAATATTTATTCGTCCTTCAGTCTCCCAATGGCATAAGATATTCCGATATTCTGGCAATACAATAAAATAACATGATAGTCTGTGACTTCAATGGAAATAATACGGCAAGTTTGTTACCTTTATAATCGTGTAAATACATAGATCAGACAGTTCTAAGTGGATGACTCATCCAAATAAACATTTCAAGTTAGTTAATTGACCATACCAATACCTAATTTAATAGTGTCAGACTGGTCAGTCAATCAGAACATATCTATTCAGAGTTCTAATCACATTACTAATTACAAATAAATAAATCACAAACCATATGAGTGCGTGAGTGAAAACCTGGAAACTGATCATAGTAAATCATTAAAACGGTTTCTAGGTTTTCACTCTCACGCACTCATCACATAATTCAAATAAGGTATGCTACCATAAAACTTTGGTTTATGTTTAAAAATAATTACCCATATTAGATCCATTAATAACATTTAATAAAATTTTAGAAGATATAAATTACTAAAACTAATTACAAAAAATTGAATAATTACAATAATATGTTCGGTTGGAATTAATAAATCAAAAGTAGTTTGAATAATTAACCAAAAAATTTACAAATCATATTTCTTTGTAATTTTTGTTAGTAATTTTTATTCTAATCCTGAAATACATAGATGATTTAAATCATTTAATCTGAACTTCCGTTGCCAGTTTTATCAAGTTCTACTTCCAATATGATTTTAAAGCCTTCCAAATGGAATTTCTAACAGTAAAAGTTCAATGCAATTATCAATTTTGGCTTTCAGTATTCCAATTGATAACATTGTTAGTCGAGATTTTACCATTGTATAATTATATCAACTATATCTGTAAATTCAAGATTTCTATAAGCAATACGGTAGTTACTTAATGTATTTAATTAGCTAGTTTAATATAAAACTATGATTTGAGTTATTCCTCGATATTCAACTCTTGTATCGCACTATCTAAAATAAATAATTATAAAATAAAATGATTACAATTAGTTATTTATTTTTTTAAAAAATTATTTAATTATTATTAATAAAAAAATTTACAGTAATTACCTTGGTAAAGAGACGTAGTATAATTAATAAATTTGCTTTTATAAATGACTTCTGAATATGCTTGCATTTGAATATTTTTATTATGTTTTAATATATCTTTTGATTTATCTAATTCTAATAAGATAGTTTCATCGTTTTGCCACTTGGTAAATATCTCACGGATTTCTAATGATGATGGTCGGTTTTCTGGTTCACTTTCCCAACATTTCTTCAATAAATTTATATAGCATTGTGGAGAACCCTCAATAATTGTTGGTCTTAAATAATTACTGCATATTTGTATTTGAAGCTGCGTTCCAAATTCTTGATTGTAAGATACAGGTTTTCCATATAAAATTTCCCACATAATTATTCCAAATGAATAAATATCCGATACCATGGCATATTGCCCTTTATTTAAAGTTTCTGGTGCAATATATGGTAAAATTCCATAAATTCCATGCCTTTCTGCATTTAATGATATACTCATTGATGTTGAAAGTCCTAAATCTGCAATATATGCACTATACAAATTACTTTGTAAAATATTACCACTATGTAAATCTCGGTGAATAAGTTCATGAGAATGGATTATTTGAAGATCAGAAGCAATACATTGCAACAAATTTAATTTATCTTTCCATCCTATTTCTGCTACAGAACGAAGATTTTGACGTAAGGAACCCATTTCTGCATATTCTAAAACAATAATATAATCTTCAGAAATATCTTCTTTTGATATTCCATAACATTTCAGAAATGAAGGATTCTTAGAGCCAATATTACAATATGTCTTTAACTTTAATATTAAAAAAGCATATTATTAAAAACTCCTAAATATTAGATTACAGTAAGCATGAAAATAAAATTACCTCTTTAATAAATCCTTCACTGTAAGATTTTGATCCGTGAAGTAATTTAAGCGCAACTTCTTTTCGCGTATTGCTAGTTGGTGTTTTTCTTAACCACTTTGCATAATATACTGTCGCAAATCCACCTTGTCCTATCTTTGTAATATCTTCAAATTCTTTATAAGCAATCCATAGTAATGAATATTTTTCTTCAACTAATAATTTTTTTATATCATCATTAATGTCGGAATTTTTATATATCCATTCATTTGTGGCTAAAAAAAGTCAATTTAGTAAATCTCAAATAACCCAAAAATAAGTCGAATATTAATAATTGTCGCGGCTGAAGCTGGAAATGACTGAATCTGGAAATTAAGGACCTCGATTTGAAAATACAAACCCTACCAAAATCCACTTATACATTTTTATTATCAAAACTAACCCTAAATCCTAAGCTACCTATAAAAAAAAAGCTAAAAAAATTCACCCCAAAAAATTTTGAAAATTTCATATGAAAGTATTTAAAATTTTCTAGCTTTAGCCGTTTCCAGCTTTAGCCACGACAATAATTTAATACTACATAGTGCGAAATAACGTTTATGAGAGGTATTTCGGAATTTTACCTTTAAAAACAACATATTTTTGCTCAAAATAACGTCATGCTCATTCTGAAATAACACTTTGCATAACATACACTAATGAAATTGATATACATGGTTCAAAACTTGTCCCTTCATTTCGAAATAACGCGCATAAGCATCTCGAAATAATGCTTATGTAAATAAATGATGCACAGTAATGTGTTATTTGCAACTATATGATACCTAATAACTAAATCAATGTCATGGGTTATTTTTATTACAAATTACCTGATATCTTATTTTTTTCGCTAATTATTATTAAATAGATATACATTATTAGAAAGATTATGATTATTTTAAAAGAAAAAAAATAGATTATTTACATTTGATACCAATAATCAGCCTTTTGTAAGTCTCTTAATATTCCAATTCCATTTCGGTAGCAATATCCAATTTGATTTATTGCACCAATATCTCCCATTTCGGCAGATTTTTGATAATTAATAAATGCTTTATTTTCATCTTTTTCAACCCCTATTCCATGGTGATAACAATATCCAACTTGACTTATTGCATTAGAATTACCCATCTATGCAGATTTTTGATAATGAATAAATGCTTTATGTACATCCTTTTCAACCCCTATTCCGCTTTGATAACAATATCCAACTTGATGTATTGCAGTAGCATTACCCATCTCTGCAGATTTTTGATAATGAATAAATGCTTTATGTTCATCCTTTTCAACCCCTATTCCATTTTGATAACAATATCCGATGTGACTTATTGCGTTCGCATTTCTCATCTCTGCAGATTTTTGATAATGAATAAATGCTTTATGTTCATCCTTTTCAACCCCTATTCCATTTTGATAACAAT
>CAJVPZ010003752.1:0-10663 GCA_910592135.1 Racocetra fulgida | reverse complement strand
CTTTTTTTTAGGTAATATTGCAACTCTACTTGTCAGTATGATTAGAGGATTTTTTTTACGAATACATCTTTCAAGTTCTAAAGTGTCGTTTAAAATTTGCTGATCGAGTTGGATCGATTTAGAAAAGGTAGTTTACTTATACGTAAAAAAAAGAAAAGTGTGAATTTTTTACCAGTTATTTTAGTCAATTCAAACTAAAAAAACTTAGTAACTCTTACGGTTATTCAACTAAATATGATTTTTTTTTTTTACTAGCATATTATTCTTACTTTAAGGTAGTTATTTAAAGAATATTTTTTACTCGAATTGTTTCGCAAATACCGTTGTTTATTGAACGATGTGAAGTCATACTATGGAGTAAGGTAATCGGAAACGTTTTTTGTTTAAGCTGCTTTATTAGGTTAGATTCAAATGAACTTTTATTACTAACTGTTTAGTTTGAATAAGTACAGGCTCTTTAGTTGCAAGAAATCTATGTTTAATGTTTAGATTTGGTTGGTTTTGTAGTGTGTTGAGTTTAACTGTGAATTTAAAGTTTTGGTTTATATATTGTTGTAATGTATAAATTTTTTAATAGTTCAAGTTTATTAATAATAAATATTGCATTTATCGCATTTATCTATTCTTTAAATATATGTGATTGTATATATTTGTAAGTTTTTTTTATATTGTATAAATTTTTTTCGTTTTTCGTTTTTACTGTTTTAGTAGCGATGAATTTTTAAAATTATTTAATTTGATTGGTCAATTATCACGGGTGATCACAGGTAGATCACACGAATATTGGTCAATTAAAACAAACTTTGATTATGCTGTTAAAAAAGCAACTTTAACTTGAGAAAGGCTTTATGTATTACCTTTTAATGTTAGTAACTTTTAAGAGAGTAGTGTATAGGATTATTTAGCTACGTAGCATGTGTGCTAATCCCTTTCTATGTATTTCGCTCAGTCGTGCATATTCTTCTATTACTGATCTGTTTGTTTTAACAGCATTAAAATCAAAGTTGATAATGTTAATGGATTCCCAAGTAGGAGCTCTGCTCATAGCGACGTAGACTTGACCTTCTGCGAATATTTTTTGGTCTACATTTATTGTTGTGTGAGGTAAGGTTAATCCTTGAGTTTTGTGGATCGTGAGTGCAAAAGCGTTTTGAATGGGAAATTGATATCTAGATGCTGGATTTCCGTTGATGTCAAAATAGATCGTCTCTTTTTGCACATTTAGTTTGACGATATCTGTTGTGGTTGGAAAAGTGACTTCAACGGTATGGTCATTTACTATGCTCGTGATTACACCAATTGTACCGTTGCAAATGTTGTAATCAAATAGCTTATTGTTTAGGAACATGACTCTTGCGCCTTCTTTCACGATTATTTCATCGGGTAAGTTTGTATAGCAGTTAAAGTTTAGATGTTTATCGTTATTTGTGTTAAGTGGATTATGATTGAGGGAGTCAATTGCTTTTGAGATTATTGAGTCTATTCCATATTCGTTGATTGGGAGGTTATTGCAAATTAATTTATTAATTTCTTTAGCAGTTTCATGTATGCCTACGAGATAAGTAGAGGAGATAGCATTGTAATCGAGATCAGAGGAGTTGATTTTATCTTTGATCATTTTTTTTGATGTTTCGGATAGACGATTATATCGTAATTCTTGAAGTAGATTATAGAAGCTAGGATTGTCTCTTTGCCTCTTAGGTTGGGTTAGGAATAGTGGAAAGAATCTTTTCCAAGCGGGAGAGTGAAACACGTATTCGGCATTTATTGGTGGTAATTGGAAGAGATCACTGACTAGAAGTACAGGGATTCCTCCGAATAATTTTGAATTATTGTGAATTGAGCCGAATAGGTTACTTATAAATGAGAATAAATCATTAGAAACCATTGATATTTCTTCTATTATTATGGCTTCGATTTTTTTTAGATCCGCTTTTGTATTATGGTCATGGACTGCTAAGGTTTCGTAGTGTGAATGGGTTTGTCTTATTTTTAGTGCAGAATGAATCGTTTTTCCACCAACGTTTTGTGCAGCTACACCAGTTGGGGCGATTACAATATGATTGATTTTCTTTGATTTTAAGAGATTGATGATTATATGTAGTAGGTATGATTTACCAGTGCCGGCTGATCCAGTTAGGAAAAAATAAGGATATTTGCCTTGATGTTCTGGCCCCCAAGAGTTACAAAGAAGGTCATAAGTCAGGTATTGATCCTCGTCTAACATTAGTGTAAAATGTGGATTGATGGTAGGTGTCTTTCGTTCTAGTGAAATTAGTTGGTTGAGGATTATTTCATGGAGTTCCATGTTATTTAGGTTGGTTAGTATATTTTTTACGATTTCCTTATACGCGGTTGAGGTTTGGATTTGTTGAGATACAGTTGTATTGGTTAATCTATTTATTTCTCGTTCATATTGGTCAGGATATAGGGACTTGAATCTTTCGAAATAGCTTGGATGGTTTTCAAGAAGCTCTTCTTCTGAGTAGCATAGAATTTTCATTATAAGATGCTGAAAGAAGAATGGCTCACCTAAAGGACGGATTGTTAATAAAAATTTTGTGTTATATTTATTTATATTTTTATATAATCTGATTATTATTATTATTATGATCTTAGTTATATGTTTGTAGTCGCAGCTGTCATGATATAATTATTATAGTTACTATAAAGGAAATATATAATCTTTTACATGATGTTGTGAATTGAAATTCATGTCGATTTTATATTTACTATCTTCTACTTTGTAGTTTACGAATCTTAAAAGAAGAGGTTTTTTCTTTTGATTACGAAACGATTGCTTTGGTCTCTTGTGCAGGATCATTTCGCGGATTGTGATGGTGGTGTAATTTTTAGGTTATAGTCTTGGAAGTATTTAGGGTAAGTCATGTTCTTAAACTCATCTGTTTTTGGGCGGCTAAAGTATTTATCTATTGCATCATCCCAGTAGGTTTTTCTTCATCGTTTTCAAGCGCTCTTAGTTGTAGATGTATAGGTTTTACCGCTCTGGTGCATAGATTTGATGGTGCGGAAGGTAAGTATTGAACTGAGACTGTGGATCTTGTTATTTGATACTGAAGAAGTAAGATCATTAATTCCATTGCTCCTAGTCTTCTTGCTTGTATGTAAGTTCTATAGTTGTCATGATCATCAATGTTGAAGGTTTCAGAAGGCTCGGGTTTTGTTACATATTTCGTTACATATTTTGCGAATCCTGTCGTAGTAACGTATTGAAAATTGATATGGCCTTGCCATATTAATAATGTCTCGGGATGGTAAGGTACTACCCATCAGTCTTCTTCTTTTGTTCTTTTATATATGTATCTGAGTGAGCGATTGTCTCTATGCGTTGTATTTGATAGGGGTTGAGGAAATCCTTTTCTGCATGCTACTCCGCCGAAGATGGGGCCACCGCACTTATCTGAATGGCATCTATATTGATGTTATGAACATGATAGAAAATTATTAAATAAATAGTAAGTTATTTATTTTTCTTTTATTATTTTTATTTTTGTATTATTCTGATATATATATTTTTTAATTTTCTTATTCTTATCTATATATTTTATTTATTTATTTATTTAGATTTCATTTTATTTACTTTACTTATTTAGATTAAATGATGAAATTATACATGTACATGAAGTTGAGTTGGAAGATTAAGAAAAAAATAAAATAAGCTAACCTGTGAATCTGATATTTTGCAACTAAATGATATAGCTCCGGTTCCTAATATTGGTCTGGTAAGTCAGCTCTTATTGTATTTTTTTTAATTAGTTCAGAGATCTTAATACTCGTATAAGTAAAGCCGTGGGTATGTATAGTGCCTCTATTTTGGAATTCGTCACGCTCGAAATAATTTTCAAGTTTACCCCATTGTGTTAATTTTACATTTTTCCATAATTTATTACGTATATTAGCAAGCTTATGGTAATAGAATAAGTAAACATGTAGTGAACGGTTCGTTAGTAATGGATCTTTGTTGTCAGTTGATAAGAGAATCTCTTTAAGATGACTCCATTTATCTTCTGCCATAGTCATTGTGTAGAAGATTTGTGGCAATCCGTAAGTTCGGAGCATCGTATTCACTTGGAGTTCTTTTTTTTTAAAATAAGGGGCTGCGGTTCTTAAGCTCGATCATATGGTAGTCATTTTTGACTCGTCGATTATCGGCCGACCAGTATACACACTTTTTGCTGTAAATATAATAGAAATTTTGAGCAAAGATGATTTATGTTTATATTTACGATTCATTTGATTTTTTTGTTAAATTAGAAGTATAGAATGAAAAAAGAGTAATACATGCAAAAAAAGAGCATACTCGTAAGTGTATATGTACATGCATATATATATATATAAATATTTATATATACGAAACAAAATTATGCAATTTTTTGCGAAAATAATGGTTAGGTAATATAAGTATACCTATAAGGTCGGCTCTTGTTGGGTGATGTTCTCGTGATACGTTTTTTTGATTTAATAGTCTACAATTGTACTGAAAATTACGTTTTTTCTCTAGATTCAAGTATGACCAGTGCGGCCAGTACCAGTGTAATCTGAACCTTGGATCCGGACAGAGCATTCTGAGTTTGATATACTTTCCGTAGCTTTCTGTGCTCGATTGAAGATCTAGTTGACTGTATATGTTTTCGTAATGATCTTTTTAAGTGGGAAATAGGTCTAGGAAGATCATTGCTTCGAGGTTAGGGTCACCATAAGGTACTGGTAATGTTAAGTCGTCTAAATTCATAAATCCGGCCATGAGTCTTTTATATCTTAGGTCTTCGTTGTGTATTTCAGGAGGAAACTCATTATTTGGGATTACGATGTCAGGAATTGTTGAGACATTTCTTAATGAAGTGGTGTTGGTGTTTTCCTGTGATCGCCTTGCTAAAGGTAGAGGAATTGGTGTTGGATTTGATGGAGATGGAGAAGGTACAATCGTGTACTAATGAAACATTGGGTTATTTCTTTTTAACCATCCACTAGCGACGGGAAGAGTCTCATGATACCAGCATGCCGGCTCATTTTGGTCTAAAAAAGCACCGATCATGCCGGAATATAATTCAAGTGAGTGGATGTTCTTGCTCAAGAAAAAATTCCCATGTAGAAATCGATATGTGATATAGGGATTTGAACCTGGAGTGTGACCCAACGAACATGTCATGTGGATTGGTGAGAGATATTTTCTGTGTTTCATTGGTACTAGGCTTATTTCATGAGGAACAATTGACAGAACAGGAGGAAATCTTCTGGTTTTTGAGTTTTTACAGCTTCTACAGATGGCTACTTTACTAGGTTTGTTAGTAAAATGACGAAGGTAAAGAGGTATATTAGGAAATGCTATAGGTAAAGTGTAATCTTCATTCAAATCATATGTTATCTACTGGGTTGCGGAATGGTACATCAAAATTGAACAGTAACAGCAAGGAATATGAGGGTGATCATGCAAAATTTTTGTTTCGAATTCATGAAGGAGTTTTTTTAACTTAGAGGATGGTCTCCAGAATGGAAAAGGTAAGGGTGAATCGGTTGATTGGTCATGTCGTGTTGTTGGCACAGGATTGGTTATACTGAATTGATTTATTTCGTTGCGATTAATATAAGGCTGGAAGATGTTAATATTACTTGTGGTTGAGGGTTCTTCATTTAAATTTAATGGAATATCGCTCTCGTATTCGTGAATAGAGAAGCGCTGAATAGAATAATTTAAGTTTCTACTCATGTTTAAGATTCGTAGGTCGAGTTAGACAAATTTAAAACTTGTAGATTAAGATGGCTAATATACGTATTTTTTTTTTTATTATTTAATTTAGATTTTTTTCTGGTCTAGTTTATTACGAGAGGAAATTTGAATGCTAATCCGATGAATTAACTTTCAAGTCACAGCTTTTATATGCGATTTCGGGTAAAGGTTAACGTCTCATTTATTTACGTTTACTTTATCAATTTCAATTTAATAATAAGTTAATGTAATTATTATAGTCAATCAATAGATTTTATTTTATTGTTTAGGTAAAGAAGAAAAAACAAAGAACGAAATATTTATTTAGGGGTGTGCATTTTCGAGCATTCAAAAATAGATAATCAGGTATATTATTAAATTTAGGGATTATTTAATTATTATTAGGGAGTGTTTACATCTTCCGAATTATCTGGTTGTTCTTCATCTGAATATAGGCCGTCAGTATCAGTTTCAACTCTGGTATTCAGATGTTCAGTAGAGTTTTTGTCTAATCGAGTTAAATCTACAGCATTGGGTTGAACTTCCGCACTCTCATCTCCTAGATTTTGAAATTATTAGTAAAGTTAATATTATCATTGTTATTATTATTAATTTTATTATAGTCGTTCTCTCACACAATTACGTAGTTGGTATGTAGTAAATCGAATTAATTAAAAACGTGGTTATAAAGGAGTTGTGCACACATGGAGTTTCCTTTTTATAAATTAAAAGATAGTCTTGTTTAAACGCGACTATTTGTTGAAGGAAAGACTATTTTATTTTTTTTTGATTTTATTTATTTTTGATTTATTTTTGATTTATTTTTTATTTATTTATTTTTTATCTATTTTTGTTTATTTTTTATTTATTTTTTACTTATATTTTTATTTATTTATTTTATTTTATTTTCTTTTAATTTAATTAATTTTTCATTTATTTTTGATTTTTATTTTGTAGCTTACCTTTATTTTCGTTAATTTGACCTACAGCAAGTTTCAGTCTTTTCGCCCTCGAAGAGCTTTCTTCTTGTAGGTCTTCAGTTATCTTGTCTGGTACGTTTCGAGGTTGTTTTTTATTAGGGGGTGGACTAAATTTTTCTGCTAATTGTTCTAACTGTTCGTTTCTTGATTTTCTATCTTTTATTGATTTACTATCAGCGGTTTTAGAGTTTCCTTGATTTGGATAAGTTCATTCAATTACATTACATATTACGCATATAGATCTTTTCAACAGAACCAATTCACCAGCTACCGAGATTATAGATTGACATTTTGTGGCATCGGCCACATTAGCATGACGACCTTTGGGATTATATTTACACAAAACGGACATTGTAACTTGGGATGCAGTTACGCCATCATAAGATTCTCTTTTTAAACGGAAAGCTGCATTATCACCTTCCGGAGTGCTAGGGTCTTGAACCGATGCTGTGAAAATACCAAAGGGTGGAGATATAGGGAGATCATACATTGATGGGTAATCTTCTAATGTTTGAAGTTTAAGAGGGGTATTCTGTTCGATCGTAACCTTAGATGATAAAAAAAAATAAAGAAAACGAATAAGTATTAAAGAAAATAAAGAGAATTAGTGTATAATTTGGGTGTATCTTTTTTAGCAATGCTTATTTTAATTATTCGGTAATAGTATATGTATTTTATTAATTAATTAATTTTTTTTACATTTAGTTCACTAGTAACAAAAGTAAAACGGCCGATTATCAACGATATGCTGCCTTTTGTGATTTCTTCCACTAACGTCATTTCGCTGAATCTAAAAGCTTTAAATACGTATTTGACGAAATCATTGGATCCAGTTCTATACACAGCACTTCCGCTACAGATTTACTTGATCCTGAAACGTTTTTAATATAAGATATAGCGCAAAAAATGGAAGTCATAGTTTTTTTTTTCTTTTTATTATTATTATTTAATTATTATTATTATTTTTTTTTTTAATTCGTTTTTTTTCAATTCTTTTTGGAATTAACTGAAATACTGAAAAATAAGCATATTTATAACGTTTTTTTGAAAAAAAAGCGATAAAAGATGATTCGTTCGACTAAAAAAAAAGAGGTAAAAATAGATTCAGAATTTGTTTTTAGGGTAATAATAATCATTAATAATAAGCTTATTTTATTTTTTTTCCTGTATAGGTTACGTGTCGAATCATAGATTTAAAACGAACAGACCGGCAGGGATAAATACATAATAATATAAACAATTTTAGATGCTTAAGAAGCGATATTTTATTCAAATATCAAGAGATTTTTTAGCCAGACGATTATACAAAATGCGCAGGCAGTATTTGAAATTTTTATTAATAAACGTATTTTAACAAAGCGCATATTGATTATTATTTATTATTTTATCTGTAATAACGATTCTTTTTTTCCTCTGATATAGGTATTATTTGCAATCGTAAAATCTAAAGATCGAAGGTTTTTTTTTTTTGCATATAAAAGGATCATAAATTTCTAATAATAGGAATTATTTAGCATTAGCGAGCAATTTTTGTTTGTTAGATGGTTGGGGTTTTTTTTAGTAATTAAGTAGTTTAGAGAAATCGCCATAGGTACTCTTCGTTGAGATTATATCAAAAAAAAAACAATATTTATAGAAAAGCAATACATACAATGCAATTATAAGCAGGGTCTAATATTTAGTTAAAGAAGCTTATACGGAGTTTTCTTTAGAAACGTAACGCGCAATATGTATATTTTAATACAAATAAAATGCAGCAATAATAAACAAACAATGTATCTTAATTATGCCGCGAAATTTTTTGAATTATTCCTTTTGCCAGATAGGGTTAGGTTTGCTATAACAGTCATAATTAAAAATATAAGTAACTGGATTATATGTAAACAATAGATCGGTTGTGCATTTTTAGAGAGGAATTGTCAAAAATTAGTAAAGTTTATTATTCGCCCAAAACAAAAGACATCCTGCATTCAGAAGATCCAAGCATATACTCTAATTTAGTAAACATGCAACATAAATACTTTTTTTTTATATATACAACAGCTGCCCGACAAGCGAAAAAATTTTGGAGCGTAATAATAAGCGCTAATAATTAGCTTGCGCAGCTATATCGACGAGCTTCTCTTGCGCAAAGTATATAAATAGAGATAGATATATAGAGATAGAGTACCTTCATACAATCGGTTGAATTTTGTAACACCCAAAATTACCGAAAAAGGTTCAAAAGTCGATTATCAATTTCCATAAACGTACGCCAAACCAACCAAATTCTAGTCAAGCGTAACACCAAACACAAACGATTACCTCTAAGCGCTAACAAAATATAACCAGCTTGTTTATTGATACTAATGTAGAAGTATATTGTTTTTTATTAATTGTGAGCGAGCTGTACGATTTCGTGATGATACTAAACTAACGTAAAAAACCTAAATTATCCTTATATTCAGCTTAAAAGGAATAAGTTATGCATTGGATAATCAATTCAGATTCGTGTAACTTATACGCAATCGAATTTAACGTTGTTGTAATTAGAAGTTTATACGTACTCATTATCGAATAACAAAAGTCCCAGCAATCGAGGGCGCAGTCACATAAGATTCCGACTTTACAATTCTCCGGAAATTTGAATTCAAAATTTTTTTTCAAACTTTATTTTTCGTGCTTTTATCAATTCTTTTATTTATTTATTTTTTTTTGAATATTAAGCTTTTTAGAAGGTTAAACTTTCTTAATTTGTTTACTACTATTAGACTAGAGTAAATGCAGAAATAGTTAAACATATTCTAAAGATAAATAATCGCGAACAGATTTAAGATGAACAATAAAACATTAAATAAATTGAATTAAATTGCATAAATGACATTAAATTATCGAATATACAAATTTTACACTTTCCAAACTCAATAATATAAAATTATAAATTTAAAACTTCACAGTTCGTTATCTCGTTATAGTAAGTTTCTGCTGTAATTGGATTTATAAACGAATCAGCATTCAAGAACCAAATTAACAAAAATAAATAATTCTAACATATAATCACGAGTTAAATAACGGAAAGAACCATATGTCAAATACAGCTCATCCTTGCTATGGTGAACTCTTGATACGGGTCATTAAATACTTTAAAAGTTCATTATAGAGTGATTCATTATAAAAACGTTCATTATAAAGAGATAAACTGTTTCGTATGGGCCAAAAAGTCCAGTCGGAACATTGTGATTATTAAAATGATTATAAAATTTATATAAAAACTGATAAGACCCATAAAGTAAACTATATAAAAAACTGATAAGTAACTGATAAGCAAATCATAAGAAATATCACTTTTAATCTCAATAGTCACGCCAAATCTTTCATATGATTGGTTTAAAAATTTTTTATTCATAATAAAAACTGCGGCAATTGGAAATTTTAGCCCATACGTACATTAAGAAAAAGCCTAGCATCACCAATAATCGAGGGTGCAGTCACATGATCCGCCGGATTCTCCGGAGTATTATTGTCGGAGATGCTTTGTGTGTACTGTACGTACGTACGTACGTACATATACATAATGATAATTGATTACTAATTAATTGATTACTAATTAATCGTTATACTGTTTTCTTATTTTGCGATAAAGACTTGTAATGGAAAGCGCAAAAGTTCAGACCTCTATGAGTAAAACGAAAGAATGTACAAGGTGCAATTGCACCAAACCATATTCCGATTTTATTTCAAAAAAAAATGAAATCCGTGCTCGTTGCAAATCCTGCTGTGATAATACATCACAATCGAGAAAACGAAAAAGACAAGAAATGAATGACCAAATAATTGAAAAAGAAAATACATTCGATCTTGCAAATATTACAGACTATATTTACGATATACTCTTGGAGCATACAAATCTGAATGAAGACTTTGAAGGTCAAATAAAATTTCAACTCAAATTTAATATTAATTTAGATTCCATTTA
>CAJVPZ010003751.1:0-10664 GCA_910592135.1 Racocetra fulgida | reverse complement strand
AAATTTTGATTAAAAATAATTACAGCTATAAGAAGTTTTATTAGTAGCATATTTTTATTTTCTATATAAATCTTATTATATCACTAAAATCATATGACAAATGATCTACATACCTCCTACCCTTAAAGCTATTAGGAATGCTGACAAAATACTATAAATTCTTGAAATAATAAGTATATTCGATTTTGAAATTATGCGCACTTTATAATAATTCTGCTCATATGGTATCTTTTTTTAACTTTCATAATAAATAATTGCACATTATAACGTTGAAGATTATCATATACAAATTTATTATTTTAGTCAATCATGAAGATTGACTAATATAATAATAAAAAAAACTCACACGCTTATTACTTCAATCGAGAAGATTCTTTGTTATTAGAAAGCTCGATCTGTTATTTCAAAATAACGCTCATGAATGTACTCGAAATAACACACAGATATCATTATTTTGAGAAATCATGGTAAGTTTTATTATTATTGATTGGCCGAGTATATATACTTCAATTACGCATTAGATAGTATGTTGCTGATTAACATTTAGAGGTGCAAAAAAAAGTTTTAGAGTGAAATTAACTATTTCGCAAGAACTCATTTTTGTGTAACACATAATATTTGTGGAGAATTTCTACTGGTCAATATAAAAATTTTGGATCAGACCCGGGCGGGATATAAAAACAAATGACTGTAAATGGCTGGATAAAAGATCTCCACAACATCAGATCGAATTACTAATAAAAACATGGTTTTTTTTCAAATATCTAAACTGCCCATTAAAAATGAAAAATATGTGTGCTCTTTAAAATTCTCCTTTTAATGATATAAAATAAACCATGTACTATACCCATGGTCTATTATAAGTTTTATCTAGTGATGGGAGATTAGCCTTTTTTCCAAATTTCATACGCATGAAAATCTGGCCTATATTATGGTAGCTTGCTGCTAATGCAGGCCAGAATTATGTGATTCTGAAATTTCAGAAAATTCCAAAATATCCCATGCGTGAATTCTTAATGTTCTCAAAAAAATTTTAATGTTCTCAGTATTAGCAAATTAAAAATTTTAATATTAAAAAAATTGGTTAAATGTTCTTAAAAAGCATGAGAACATCAAATTTAAACACTGTGCATGAACACATCACTAGTTTTATCTAGCCATTTATGGTACATAAGTTTGCATATTTAAAAATTTTTATAATTTTTGTTTTTGCATTATTTAAAGAAAACCACCACACAGAAAACCGATATGCATTATACACAATTGGCTAAGTAATTTCGTGCAAAAATATAATGGAAAAATATAAAATGTCGGATAGATTTAAGATAAATATGATGATTGTTATGAAAGAATTGAGATTTAATCAATTTTAAAAACGGTCAAATTTTTTTGTTATTTCTGATGATCATGTTAAATTACACTTGAATCTTTGGTCGATTATCACATGTGCGGGCAAAATGATTGATAACCATGAAACAACTATTACATACAGTATCATCTCATCTACATAAGATAATTCATATCCAAATAATGTATTTAAATTCTTTTCTAAATAATCACAAACAAAAACAAATAATATATTATAAATAAATGAAATCCATGCAATTAAATATTAACATTAAAGATTATATAACACACTAATCAGTAATGCCATATAAATATTAGAAACTGTGATATAAAAAGACCTTATTTCATCTCCTATCATCTATTTACCAAAAACAATTTTAATACTGTATATAATAAATGATGAACTTAAATATTATACTCGTATTTGTTCTTTCTCTTCTCTTTTTTACGGTTTCTCAATCATTGACTCCCAGACAATTTATACCTTCACCATTTACCGTTGAAAAAGTTGGAAAAAATAAATTAGCTGCAACAGTAACATGGGATGGAATTGACAATAATCACGATTGTATAATTGATTCGTTTATTTATACTTTAAAAGGAAGATACTATGATTGTTAAAATGAATATTTTTCATAAAAAAATAGTAACCCTCTATGCCTCCCTGCTATGTGATCCTGCTTTCAATGTTATAGAAATCGATAATCCTTTTGAGGTAAATGTTTCTTTTCATTCCTTTTTAAAATTAAATTATTTAACTTAAGCTAACTAAATTTATTTATTAGATGCCTATTTTTGGTGATTGTAAGGTAACCTTTAACATGACTGTTCTTCTATTGGGTATCGCTTTGACTTGTCGTTTTGACATGGATACTAATGCAAATTTGAAGCCGGATGAACGTTAGACACTTGAGTTTGGTTTTGGAACACCCTAGAACATAAAATACATCTATATAATAGTTTTTTTTTATTTTAGCCCTTTTCATATTTTAAATTTGATTGATATAATAGACTTAATTTTCAACTAATGTAAATCATAGTTTTTTTCTTATTTTTTTTATTATTTTGGTGTAACTTAAATATTCCTGTATTCGCACAAATATATATAGTATAGTACTTATATTCTGCTAAAATAATAATAATAATTCTGTATTTGCACAAATATATATAGTATAATACTTATGCTCTTGCTAAAATAATAATAATAATAATAATTGAAATTTGAAAAGAGACTAAGCGAAGTTAGAAATTGCATCAATCTAAAATCACATGGGTGCATATATTGCAGCTGTTTTTATAAATTTTAGAAAACTTGATAACTAAATTGATATGTTTTTGACGTCGCCCGATTTTTCGTAAACACTAAACATATAAAATTCGAAGCATACTTCAAAAATCAAGATATATAGTATAACATAACAATTTAATATCACCTGGAGTATTTAATATTATAATTCTGATACTGGATATAAGTGCTTATGCTTATAATTAATTTTATTAATATCTAAATTTAGGAACCTCCAAAACCAGCAAAATGGTTGTTTATAAACTAGTAATGTGAAATTACTTATACTCCAAAACATGAACTTCTAGATTCAATTCTTAATAAATAAGACATGTAATTTATCATAATGTAATAAATCATTAGCAGTGTAAAAAAAACTCAATATGTGCATGTGCTCAAAATTTTCTTATTTTACTAATAAACATTCATGTGATTATATGAATATGCATACATTTTCTAAGCTGAATTTTTTACACTAATTTTTAGTTCATGAACTTGAATAGCTAATTTAAGACATTTAATCAAATAAATTATTATGTTCTGAAAGAAATAATAAATGAATTAGTTTATCTTAAAAACCAAATTAATGTAAGAAATTATTTTAGGTGCTTGATAAACGACCATTGTACTTGCATATTAAATAAATACTAATAAGAAATGATATAAGAGATGAATAGCATATCTTGTTTGATAAATTATTACAATATTCTCAGACAAAATAAACGAGTAAGCAAAAATAAAATGAGATTGAGCATTTATCTAAATCATTATATTGATAAATGATAGTTATATTTAGATTAAATCAATGGAAATAGGATGAAATTAAATAATTTGTGGTAATACAGATAATAATTATGTTCAAGCTAAATTAAACCAAGAATTAAATGAAAAGTGAATGGACAGCTTGAATATTTCTATTTATGGAATTCAAAATAATACATTTCATGAAATATGTAAAAGTTTTCAAATACTGTAGAATTTCGACTAAGAATAATTATATAGCCCAGAAAAATGAAATTAAAGTTTTAAATATATAGATTGATACTCATTTATTTGATCAACTTGAGATATAATAAATTCAATTATCGTTAGGTTCGTTCACTAATCAACATAAAAAAAAACAGATACATTTATTTTAAATACCTGTATTAGATTTATTTTTTAAAAATTATTTATTTTTTTTAGAGTTCCAATTAGTAGACAATAAGACAATATCGAATATGAATCTCTTATAAGGCCAAAGAAAGAAGTATTAAATCGAATCTGAATAACTATCAATCCATGTCTTAAGTGCAATAAAGGTCGAATATCTTTCAAAATCTTTCAAAATCTTTCATAAAAAGATCGACCCTGACCGGCGT
Source organism: Racocetra fulgida (assembly GCA_910592135.1). Taxonomy (NCBI): domain Eukaryota; kingdom Fungi; phylum Glomeromycota; class Glomeromycetes; order Diversisporales; family Gigasporaceae; genus Racocetra; species Racocetra fulgida. The sequence goes on along the minus strand of CAJVPZ010003751.1, from coordinate 6,671 downwards.
GCAGGGATTTTCCCATCGGCCCGTATCACTAGTTCTAATCCATTAAGTGTTTATACGGATGATTGTCATCCGTTATCTGTTATCCGAAGTATCCGAAATGAATTTATCCGGATATACGTTTACTATTGATATCCGGATAACTGATCTATTTATTTAGAGCTTGGATCCGGTCATCCGTTTTCATATTAAATTTAACGGATATCCGACGGATTTTACTATTAAATTTGCATCCAACGGATAACCGGATCCAAGCTCCTATATTTATCTGATCTGGATTATTTGAACAATTCAGATACGGTGTTACGCTCAAAATTTCTTTTTTTTGTTAGCGTCAGTATTTTATCATCATTATTTTTATTTATTTCTTATTTTTGTATATTTTGTGTCATAGTTGGGTGGCTTTAGCTCCCAACAAGAGTGAATAACCCTCAGAGAGAAGTTGTTACCTCAGCGAGTGATTAAAACCCCAATACGAATTAAAGATATATAAAGGTGTGGTTTTAGTTTGAAGAAAAGAGGGTTGTTCATAGTATTAATATTATTGTTGATAATCCGATGTATTGATTTATGTTAATAAAGAGAAACCTTATAACCGATAATTATGTGGGTTAATTTTCGATTTAAAACTATTCGACCTCATTCACTATATTGTTCACGATCGAAGCTAAATTGGTTCAAGTTGTTTAAAGCTCTCCCCGATCGTAAAAACGGCAAATGGATGAAGGATTTATCCGGATTGGAACTCTAATTTTTTTAAAAAAGTTAAATAGTTTTAATACATTAATTTATTTACAATATCAAATTTATATGTTTTTTATTTAAATTCGGCAAATTTATAATTATTTAAATTCGGATTACTATTTTAATCTGAATATCCCGATACGAAACTACCCCAGTGGCTCCGACCGATTTTCACTGATCGACAATCAAAACAACGAATATGCACAATTTTTAAAGTCATAAAACACTACATTAGGGTCAGTATAACGAGGCTTGTCTTATACTAAAATTTTGCAAGGAATTTTTTTTACTAGTGCGCAGTAGAAGGTTATATAGAAGAAATTTTGATAGGAGTTTTTTAAAAAAACGCATGATTTTCACGTTACACCTGACCTTGTAATCTAATTGGTCAATTCGATGTTGATCAGTGAAAATCTGACGTTGCCCTGTAATCGGAAAAAAAATCCTCTTTCCATATTTATAATCCAAATGGTTTTTAAGCTAAGATGAACTGAGGCATTCACATGATTTCAGAATGTATATGTATAAACGCAAATTAAAATGACAACATGTAATCAGTTATGCCGTGCAAATATTATTAAAAAAAGCCACATAGAACTTTATATAAAGACTTTATTTCACCTTCCTATTTTACTTGAATCAAAATACACCAACAAAAATTGTCTTAATAATAAATAATGAATTATAATAACATTCTTGTATTTTTCTTTTCCCTCTTTTTCCTTCATTCCTTCATTCCATCCCTTTTGTTACGGGTTCTCAGCACCTGTCCGTCAAACAAATTACACCAAAATTGTTCATCGTTGATAGTGCTAACAATAAATACACTGCGACTGTAAAATGGGATGGAACTTCGAATGATGATAATCGTATGATTAAATATTTTTTTCTATTTTATGCTTTAAAGGAAAGATACTTTAATTGCTTACATAAATGTTTTTGTAAAAAAAAAAAAAAAAAAACAATAATCATAAAAAATCAAAACAGAAAAACTCGAAGTCGATTTTTCTTGTTTACCTAATGGAATTGTGACTATCAAAAATACTCCTAAGGTAAATTATTCTTTTATTTTTAGTTCTTTTTAAAGTCCATAATAACCTGTTGAGCTGAAAGTTAACTATATTTATAGTATCCTGTATTTGGTGATCGTAAGGAATCCTTCGATTTTACTGTTCAGAAACCAGGTAACAATATATCTTGTGCATTTAATACAAACATTGTTCCAGATGTTGATGGTGACGGTTTCACATACGTCGCTACCTTTCAAGTTTGAAGAATTGCCGTCTTAAAAGTATAAAATATATTTACAAAGTTTTTTTTTGCTATAGAACTTTTACTTAATAAATTTGTGTTGATATAGTACTGTAGTTAGAGATGTGCGAATGCATATTTTTTTGGCTCTGCATTGCTTTATGCAGCATAATGCAGCATGCAACATTATGCAATAATGGTGCTCTACCAAAATCAAGAAGCAAGATTCATACCCAATCTTCTTATCTCTAGACAGAAGGTTACTATTTTATGGTATTTTCAAACTTCATATTAGTTAATGCAGGAAATCACTAACTGATGCTACATAGTACTTGGTATTACATATGATATAAAATATAATATTTTGTTAATTTTTTTGTTACATTAAAATTATATAGTAATTTCTATATGCACTTTTAAATTTTAAAATGTCTACATTACATTATGTTTTGCATAATGTATGCACATAATGCAGAATGCCCATCTCTAACTGTAGTAAATTCAATTAATATAAATTTTTCTATTTTATCCTTGAATTTTTTTATATTAAACCATTTTATTTTTTATAATTTTACATACTTATGCGATATGCATGGATCAAGAAATATTATAGTGAAGAATTTGAAGGTATAAAGATAAATAAATCTAAATTTCATGGTTGAGAATAATTAATAAAAGGTTATCCAAGATAGCTGTGTGATGTTGTCATGCAAAACCAGGAACAGAAAATGCAGGAAGTACTGTATTACATTTGAGCACTGCCAAGAGGAAAAAAGCACTTTGATTTTTCAAGTATATTATTGTTATTTATCTAATTTATTCCTTCTGATTGATGACACAACGGACTTTAAATTAATTACTGTTGGTTACTGCTTACAGTACCCAGGGTCTTATTGAAGAACTCTATTTTTAAAATTGAATAGTATCTATAGATACTGTGTAAAGAACTGGGTACTATATTTGGAATATATCATATTAAAGTGGCAAATCAATATAGTTGTTCCCTCAGGTCTTATTTAAGTAACAAGCCAGTAGAGATGGTGAATAATACCCAGGTCTTAATCATGAAGAGTATTATTTTGGAAGATACTGTAAGCAGTGGCCAATAGTAATCACAATTAGAATGAGCAAGTTTAGTTAACTATTATTTATTATTTCTGATTATTTCTTATCATTTTTTGTGTAATAATTAATAAAAAGTAAAAAATTGTAATATAAGCAAAACTTAACCTAATCAGCAAATTATTGAGTTTAAAATTTGTTTTAAGATATGGAATTGAAATTGGTTTAGTCGACAAAAAATCTGTATAATAAACTACTATGTATAGTCAACTAATTAGTTGACTAAATATAATAGTTAACTAAATTGATTCCAATCTCTATTCCAAATTATATTTGGGGCTTTTCAATCAAAATGTGCCTTTATGAAGTCTGATAATTGCTACACAAAATCTAATTGTAATGTAAAGCATTATTAATCAAATGCATATTCAATATGTATTAGGTTAATAACATCTAACATTACAATTAACAATTTGTCAGACCTTATAAAGGCACATTTACTTAAGAATGTCCTATTTGTAAAATATAATAAATAATAATTATTCATTGTAGAAATAATTAGTAATAATATATATGTGTAAATATTAGAATAAAAAATAAGTATTGGTAATTTCATTAAGCATGATACACTATTCTGATGCCCTTTAAATTAAATATAATAACTCAAATTTTTACATATCGATAAGTAATCAAAAAATATATATATAATATTTGAATATTTATTTAATTTTTTGTAAAAAAATTTTATAATTTCTTGATTTAATATTTTTTAAAAAAATTAAATTTATTCAATTTTAAAAAATATAATAAAAAATCAAAAATTTTTATTTTTTTAAAAGTTATCTAATCAAAATTAAGTGTTGCTTTGTGCTACTAAGCAAGTAGGTTGGTGTAAAACTTATAAAAAAGTTTGCAAAATTTCATACAAGTTATTATATAAAAAAAGAATTATAATATTAAGTAAAGTACTAATTTTTTATATAATATTGATTTTTAAATAATATATAAATTTTTAAAAATTTTTTTTTTTTTACCTTCACAATGTCATGAACAGGCGAATTTTTATTAGGTATTTAGTAATATATTTAGGTTATTCCTCTTGTACTGCCACCACAATTACGCTGGCCCATAACCTTATGCTGCTTTTATTGAAGACCACCCAGATCGATATGTACTAAACTACTTGTGCTCTAATTCTATAGATAACCTAGTAGGGTTCTTGTACTACTAGGTTGCCCTAAAGAGGGTGTAGTATATACTTACCTAATCTTTTTATGTCTTACACATTTCTAGATTAGGCTTTTCAGTAACTTACACCGAGTCTGAGAACAAGTACTTGCAAGCTGAGACTGCTACAGTTATCTACTACTGCCCTTACAGAGTTAATCCAGACCCTGGTACCTACTTTACAGACTCCCTCCTATACCTCCAAAATTCAAACTTCTAATTCAATAGCCCGGAAGGGCGGAAGCCTTTCTCCAGTTATCTGTTGGCCTGGTTAGTATAGTGCTCTTGCCAAATATCTCAGTCCTGTCCAGTTTTCTGTTATCTGGCCGGTCATCCTACACATAGTAACTATCAAAGATCTGTGCTATCTCTCTACTCGGGTCTTACCAAGCGGGCTTCCATATTCTGTCAATCTACTAGATTTATTTAGTAGCTTTACTCAGGTTTTGTGTAACTCGTACAGCACACTACATGTTCCACTACCTCCCAGTACAAGCTGGTGCAACCTGTTACAGGTTCTATAACCTAATAGGATATAGTCTTTCCAAATGCATTTTTCGTAAATTCGAATTTTTGACACCAATAGGATTCGAACTCTGGTTCTGCTGCTTGGGGTGCAACAACTTGCCAACTTTACTAAGTCGCCACACCCTTTTTTAAAAATTTATAACTTTTAATTTACTAATTTAATTTAAATAATTTAATAGATCTTCTTTAGTATAGGTGGGCATATATAAATTATTACAATATTATATTATATAAAACCTAACTAATTTGTGCTAATTTAAATTTTAACTTTAATTCTAACTCTAATAATTTATAAAATTATTTAAATTAGTTCAAAAAGTTAATTTATATATATTATAATTGTATAATAATTATAAGTACTGCTATTTGTATGATAGTTTTTGCTATTTGCACTATTAGTTTGATCAGAAGTAGTGTTAGTTCTAGTTAAATTTATAGTGCAACTAGCAAAAATCATAGTGCAAATAGCAATTCTTAATTATATATACCCATCTATACTAAAGATCAACCAATTTGACTATCAAATAATTCTCTTAATATATGAAATCTACTAAAACTAAAAATATACAAATATGGTTATATGATTACAAAATTAACAAAGATTTATATTTAATATAAAGAAAGTCTCCAAATACTTACTATTTATATAATTTTGTATTTACTAAAATTATATAATTATACTATTAATTGATGATCTGTAAGTCAACAGAATAAAACATATAGTATAACATAACTCAAATTACTATATAAATTACATATATCTTAAATGCTACAATTATCCAAGGAAAACCTTTTTCTTATTAAGCTAATTAACCTTCTGTATTATGAAAAGTTGTAAAGCTTATTAAGATGCATCTAATGGTGATTAGATCATCCAAATTGGCCTAGTGAATGTTGAGATATCATCAAAAAACATATTAACAACTATATATAGAAACAATATATTGTTTCTATAAAAATTTTACATAGTTGTTAACATGTTTTTAATGATATCTCAATATCCACTAGGTCAATTTGGATGATCTAACTACCATTAGATACATTGTAATGAGCTCTACAATTTTCTCATAATATAGAAGGTTGATTAGCTTAATAAGAAAAAAGTTTTCTTAGTTGATTGTAGCATTCTATATATATATAATTTATATAGTAATCTAAGTCATGTTATACTATATGTTTTGTTCTGTTAACTTGCGGATTATCAATTAATATATTTACAATATGTATATAGGAACTTATATAGCAAAAAAGTAATAGCTAAAGATTTTAAATTTGTAATTTTATAAATATTGGAAACTGATTATTTTAATTTATCAAAATTTGAATTTAGAAAAAAATTATTTTAGTTCATTGCATTCTTTTGCTATAGGTCTATATATATATATATCAAATTTTATAAAATTAAATTTTCTGAAAACTTAAATAATAATGCTCAATAAAACTTAAGCAAATTTGAAAATTTTTTAAAATTTTTAAAAAAAGGTTTATTAATAGCTAAATTATAGGTTATCTAAACAAAAAAATTTTTATATATAAATTTATTATAAGCCTAAAAGTAGAATACTTCTATCTAAAACTTTTTTTCTTATAAATAAATTATTCTTAGGCTTTAAATAAAAGTTGTAGAAAGGGTGTGGTGACTTAGTGAAGTGGTCAAATTGTCACTCTCCAAGTGGCAGATCTAGGGTTCAATTCCTATTGGCGACAATTATTAAATACTTAATCTTTATATCAACGGATATGTCAACTTAATTGGGTATGCCGGTGTAAGACACTATAATTAGATCTAATGTACTACGAGCTAGGGCATTAATTAGGAAGGACCACTTGCAAATCTCGAATATGGCATTCATTTGGGAAAG
>CAJVPZ010003750.1:0-10665 GCA_910592135.1 Racocetra fulgida | reverse complement strand
ATATTAATAAATTTCCCATTTCAAAAAAGAGAAAAAAAATTTCATATTCAATACATCAATGCTAAAAGTAAATAATCGCATCTAAAAATATATCTTCCAAGACCATTTACTATAATGATTACTTTAGATTGGTTCAATTTACAGAGTTTTCAAGTGCTCTATTTAGTGAACAGATATATTAGCCAAGAATTTCTTGAATTTAGTAAAATAGACAGATCACTTACTATAGTTTAGTGCAAATACATGAGAATAAAGCAAAGAATTAATCTGTTGTTTAAATAATAAATTTTTATAACAAAAAAAGGCAGTTTTAAAAATACAATATACAACCTTTACACCATCTATCCTCATTCCTTCGCATCTTTCAGCCAATCTTGGCAGCAGATTAACTTTTCAATAATTTCTGGTGTAAGATTCGATCGATAATCGTCAATAATTCTACCGGCTGCACTAAATGCCTAAATAAATAATTAATGAGTTAACTTATGCTGGTAAACTAATTACAGCTGTTATCATTATTCTTGGAACACTTTATGAAAAATTAACCAAATGATTATTCTGCTGATTTAATAAATTATTGATTTTGGCATAATCAATATAATGTTTATTATTTATGAAGATAGTCTAAAGCTTGGTATGTATAAAAGTTCTAATCGATTTATAAATTAAATTCATATAAAACTACAAAGCTTCAAATGATCTCTACTTTCACGTCCTAATTAAAAAGTTCTATTTCAAATTGTAACTCATACAAAGATCAGTTTGGCTTTCTTTCATTAAAGTCTTAAGATATTTTGTATTATTCAGGTTTAATAGACATGATTTTCTTACAAGTGGCGGAAGTCTTTCAATGCATCCATATCTTTGAAATTGGTTGAAAACTCGACTTATTGAAGATTTGCTAACACACCAGTTGTTCAAATTTATAAATCTTCTAAATTTTCTTCAACTACTTTCCAGTGAATATGCTTCTAAAATATAATACGTAACTAGAATTATATCGATATTGATTATCTGATCACTATCGATTAATAATTGTCACTGCTGCATTATAGATAAAGGTCATTTAAAGCCTTACAAATCGATTAGCATCTACGTACGTACATATCTGGCTTTAGACCATCTTTGTAAATAATAAATGTTATATTGACTATACTGAAATCAATAACATATTGAATCGGCAGAATAATTATTTGGTTAATTTTTCACAAGATGTCCCAGGAATAATGATAACAGCTGTAATATGATTTAACTACGCTAGTAAACTAATTTTAGTAGAATTCTACTTGCCGCTTCGGATGCCATTGAAGTCATAGGAATGGCAAGAATATCTCTGGCTATTAATGCTACGGAAGAATATTTTGACGCATTTTTCTTCCACTATACTAGAATATCAAATGGACTGGAAGAAGAACAAGGAAGAAGTGGATCAGCAAGGTATAGTTCGAACTCATCTATTTTATTTGCTATGTTAACTTGGTTTGCTGCAAGATAATAATCAAATTCTTGCATTAATTCGTCTTCTTGTGAACCCAAATTAAAATAACTGTGATTATTGTGTATAACTGTATTTTGAATATATATTGATCTATAAATCATCGTAGCTCTGTATAAAAGTAAAATATTATTAAATTTAAATGAAAAAAATCATAAATAATGACATCTTCTGACAATTACGTTATGATATTTGAAAAAATAATAATAAAGGGAAATTTTATTTTCACCCAGGTGAAAATAGAATTTCTCTAATAAAAATAAAGGAAGCCTTATATTTAGAGATGTAAAAACTGTTATGGCTTATATAGTTATAGTATAAGCTTTTGCCAAATTATTATAATCAAAAGCGCTATACTGGACTAAATTACCTTCTTTTAATAAAATTTAACTTTCCTCAACTTCAGAGTATGATAAATGCAATTTATGTTTATATATATAAGTTAATAGGGACATTTTATAGCAAGGATCCATCATCGATGCAATGCAAATTGTATCTCTCATATCTGATCAGTACTTATCAAATTTGGTTTGCATTGGTGTAATCATCTAACAAATAAAAGGCTCAATGTTAGTAGCATTTTGTTCAAGATGTAATTTAATTTTTATCAAATGAGAAAGAAAAATATTCGCTGTTAGGTACATGCTTCCTGATATAATATTTGAATATTAATGGTGAGACCATGTCTCTGTCTTTATTAACTGATATAATATTTGTAACTATATTAAAAAAAATAACTAATTAATATTTGTTTTTATTAAAGATAATTTCTATTTGTATGCTATGTATGAAAACACGAGTACAGAATTCTACTTATAAAATCACCCTTTGGATTTTAACAAAAATAATCTACCGGTATACAAAATTTTTCTTTATTACAGTGCTTTTCTAGTTACTGTAATCATCAGATGATCATCTATCACACAGAAATTAATTAAATTCATTATTTTTTAAAAAATTTCTATCTAAAAAGTTAGAATTCCAAAAATTTTTTATCAAATTCCGATTCTTTTGTATATCATCTATTAGTGTATTATATCTTGAAGTGGTCAGATCAAAAAATACTAAAATTGTTTGGTTTTCTTTACTAAATTTTCTCAAACTTCAAGTGAATCTATCTTAATAATGGCTGGTCATTTTTGATATTTAATATTATCCTGATTCCCAGATTTCTCGTGATGTGTGATGCATGAATTTTGCTGATTACAGTAATTTGAAAAGCACTGTAAATATATTATAAATTAATCATTACCTTCATAAAATGGCTCCAAAAAATTACAAATGCTCTTAGCCCTTTTCCAATCCTCATCAGAAAGCATAATATCTTCAAAATTAATGTCTTGTAATGCAAGACGTTCAAAAACACTTTTATATGAAATAGTGGATTTTAACATTAGATAGATAGAATTCCATTTTGTAGATATATCGAGAGTTGGTCGTTGACTTGATACAAGCCCAGCACAGCATCCAATTACCACATCCTCAAAATTTTGTAACCTAGATTGTGAACTATGAACCCACTTCACACATTCTCAGATTTTGCTTATAATGCTTCTAACCATTTTGAGACCATCATTAACGACAAGATTTAATATATGAGCACAGCACCATTGGTGCAATAAACTTCCATTAGCAATCAGCATATTTTCATCCTCAAGCTTGTGCTTTATATTAGCAATTGCGACACTATTACTGGTTGCATTGTCTATAGTGATCGCTAATATCTTTGATGCAATGTTCCAATCATTAAAACACTTAAAAAGCGTTTCACTAATAACAACCTCTGTATGTGGTGTAGGAACCATTCTAAAAGCTATAACCAGTTTTTGGAGTTTCCAGTTTGTATAAATAAAATGACAGATGACGACCATATATCCAAGAGTCTGGTTCGATGTCCACATGTTAGTTGTGTAGCTTAAATATATAGGGGCATCATTTACCATTGTATAAGCCTCTTTTTTAAGTTTTTCAGCAAAATCTACACAATCTCTATGTACTGTTTTTTTACTTACTATTTTATACTTTGGTTGTAAACCATTAACAAACTTTATAAATCCTTCGTGCTCAATCATAAAGAATGGGTATGAATGCCTAATGATCATTTTTGTCATGTCTTGTCGACTTTTTTCTTGAGAAAATTTATAATTTACAAGACCTGCTGCGGATAATTGTAATGTTTGTTGTGATTCATTAACCTTTAAATGTTTTTTACAATTTGTGTTTCTCAAATGACAAATTAATAAGCTAGTTCCAGTCGTATTATCATGCTTTAAACCATTTCCACAGTATGTACACTTAGCATAATGTTCTAACAAATTACAGTAGAATACATTAACTAGTTCACAAAATTAAAAATTATAACATTGTAAAGTAATTATTTTACCCTGTTGAAGATTATGCTTAAAATGACCTTCTCTAAAAACCCAAGATTCTGTATTATTTTTTTTATGTTTTTTATTAACTACAGTTGCTTCGGGACTTTCATTTGTAGCAGCTGTTTCGGGACTTTCATTTGTAGCAGCTGTTTTGGGACTTTTATTTGTATTGGCCACTTCAGAATCTTTGTTAGTAATGGTTGCTTCAATATTCTCATTACTTGCAATTATTTCAGGGCTCTCGCTTTCACTTATAGCAGAATGAATACTTTGTGTTTCTAGTAATATTATGATAAGTTAGTATGTCTAATTTAGAATAGACGATACATATCAAATGATACCAACATACCATAGTCCATCCTCTATAATACAGTTTAAACAGACTATTTTTTAACACTTTTAAGATATGTAATCTAAGCCCGGTTATTAAATATTTTAAGTTTAAAAAAAACATGAATTCTCTAATAAACTCTCTTTAACTCTCTTTAACTGTGTACCTTTAGTTCTGATTTTTGCACTTACAATTACTTTATAAAGATATTTATAAATACTTTTATCTATCTTAAGAATGTATTTAAAGATTTTCTTTTACTTTACTCACCTAAATTTTTTTTTTTTTTTTTTTTACATACGTACGTACATACGTACGTTCTTCCAGTATACACTCTTTTACTAAACAAACTTTTACTTTTTAATGGTATGCTTAATTTAAACCTTATCTATCGTTATTTGTATTACTTTATGCCTTTTATATATACATCTGCAGGTTGATTAAACAAAAAAAAGCAAAGAACACGAAGTTGCAGGTTTACTACATAGTTTTCTCCTATCAGAGTACTAAAAAATTGATTAATATGTAGCACAGATACTCTGATATGTGAATAATTAGTAGAACCAATCAGAAGTGGTAGAGGAATTAGAAATTGCTATCTAAATCAAGTGCGAAAATAGTGATAAAGTTACTTTTATCAATTTTATAAATATTATTAATTAATTATTGGGCCCATTAGGCCTAACTGGGTATTTTCATAAAGCCCAAACCTGGCCCAGTATTTTTGTGGATCCAATCCAAGCCCGGCTCATAAGATAATAGGCTCAAAAATATAGACCCAAACTAGACCCAAGCCCGGCCCAGCGCAAAAATTTCTGAGTTAGCCCAGCCTATGCCATACCCTACTATATATAGTTTTTCTATCAATTCTTTACCTAGTAGTCAACTTAAGTTGGCAACATGGGTACTAAATACTAAATTCTATTAGAAAACTCTATACAATGCTAGAAATCTAGAAAATGCTCAACAACTCTGAAAATATATTAATACAGCCATCAACAACAGATGTAAACAATTAATTAATCAACTAATTAAAATAATTAATAGTATATTAAACAGATATAAAGATACTATACAATTACATAATATTAAAACTGATACAGATATTATTATCAACTCTATTGAAATTAAACAACATATAAGCAATTACTATAATGATTGGACATCCTACAACCCTTATAATGAACTATTATTTAACCATAACTAGCAAGCAAAATACCAATCCAACCTTAATATAAATACAGATTAATATACATCTATACTTACAGAGATTACTACTGAAGAAGTATTACAAACAATACAACATCTTCCAAACAACAAAATATGTAGCCCATCTGATATTAGCTATGAAATGATCAAGCATACTAGATCAAATATACTATCAGTTCTTATAGTTCTTCTTAATAGATGTATTCTTATCCAAAATATTCCTAAACAATGAAAAAATAGTAGAATCTATCCTATCTCCAAAAAACCTCAATTTAATGATAACTTTAATAATACATATCTAATTAGTCTTATTGAACTTACTAAAAAATTATATACTAAAATTCTTACTAATCAACTAACACAAGTTTTTACAATACACTCTATATTTAACTTTTATAACTATGTTGTCCTTCCTGACAACTTAACTAACAACCTAATAACTTTCTAGAAGATGCTAATTGCAGCAAAAAACAAATATATATCTTATTACAGGACATAAATAATGCCTATAATTCAGTAAATATAAATCTCTTCACCAAAGCATTACTACAACTCAACATGCTATCTCAACTTATAAATATTATTATTAACTTATTACATAATCGATCTAATCAAATAATTACTAACTTAGGTTTTATTTCTTTATATATCATACAGGATGATATAGATAAAGGAGAAACTATAACACCTCTTCTATAGCAAATATATTATGATTCTTTAATTAGCTATATATCTAAAAAATACTCAAGTTACTCTTTTACAATAAAATGGCTTACCCAAATCAATCTTAATTGATATCAGTTTAAATCAGTCTCAGCATCTGTATTGGCATATATGGATGATATACTATGGCTTGCAAAATCAGCAGATCAAGTTCAACAAATCTTTCAAACTGTATCTTTATTCTATACAATAACTTATATTAAAATTAATTCATATAAATCAATTCTGATTTCTAACACTTCAGATCAACTTTATGAACTATTCAATTCAAATACAACCTCAACACACCTTATTTAAATTTCTAGGATGCTGGTTTACAACAACTTTAAAATATGGTATACAAATTAAACTCATTAAATAGAAAGCATCGGGACTTAACAATATACTTAAAACCAAAATATCACAGATAAACAAGCTATCTATATTATAAACAATGTTATCGGATTAAATATAATATAGGTAATACCTTAATAAATAATCAATTGATTTAGAGTAGGTGTCAACTATACAATATTTTATTCAATATTATCATCCCAATTCTCAAATATCATATATACAATATAGTATTATCACACAACATATGTAATTCAATTCTATTAAAATATCTGACCACTGCTAAACACAAAGCAAAACTACTAATAAATATTATAATTAAGCATAGTACTATTAGGAGTAGTAATTAGTATTAAAAATATATAAGATATTCAACTACAGCATCACTCCTCTAACTTCTTACTTCAAATCAATAATCCAAACCTTATGGGAACTAGTACATATATTAGACTTCAACAATTACAAAACAATTTGTAGTCTACAACAAATATCCTTCAACACCTCTCACCACTAATCAATGGATCTAACAAAAATACAACTACTTACAAAATTATACAACTCTTTAATTACCTTCAACTCCATATTAATACTTATTCTAATTACATCTACCTTTATACACTTCAACCTCCCTATACTTCTATTGAAAAATATTAAATATCTACAAACTATATCTGCAATTTAAAAAACAGTTACATCAAAAACAAATTATCTACCTAGAATAGCTTATATCATATAACAATTCAACTTTACTAGACTAGAAACACATATCATCATGATTACAACAAATACTCAAAGATTGTCAACCTTTGTGGTTTACAATACTAGAAAACAAAATTATTACAAACTAAACTACAAGACAGATAGACTCTCTATTAAAATTAAGCTATATAAATTCACTTTTATTTACTACTGAATACTTCAAAACCAAATCTAAGCCCTGGCTTATCATCTATAATATGAACCAGAACATAATTCTTGGAAAAACAAGAAAATATAATCAACTAAATGATACTATATTTATTACATACTGAAAAATAGAGTTTAATCACCAATATATGAATCTCTACCTTCCACTAAATTACAACTGCATACCATGTATAAGATATAGTCTAAATTCAAATCATATTAATAACAAATGTATATTCAATATTGCAGCCAACTTAGCTACTAAATTTCCAAGAAAAAAATATATACTAGCTCTAATAAACTTAACCTTTATATTAATATATTAGATCTACTATATTCTATTGCACTATATAATCCTATCTTAATACCTACACCACCTTCAATTACTGTTCACAATAACATAGTACTAGAAATTTTTAAGGACAACCAACTATTTAAAACTCTATAACAAATTGCAACTAACAATAATCAATATGTAGAATTAATATTCTATACAGATGGTTCAGTTAAAACATATCTACAAAACAGTGCACTATGGGAATTGGATGGGTCCAAGTTTATAATAACATTATTCTATATACCTATTCAGCAGAGATTAACTTATGGCCATCATTATACAAAGCTGAACTCTTAGCAATACTTTCTGCAATCAGTATATATCCTCGAGAAAGTTATATAACAATCTATACAAATTCACAATCTATAATAACCAAGTTTAACAAATTAACACAATCACCACCCACATCTAACAAATAATACACTTATAACTACTGGCCAATTTGGCATACTCTACTATATAATTATAGCATATAAACTCACAATTACTTTTCAAAAAGTTACAGTTTATAGTGATAATATATTTAACAACACAGCTGATAATTTAGCAAAAAATATAAATTATCTTACAATACTTCAATTCTTACATAACAATATCTACAACCTATCATATTACATTCAGTATAAAAAGTATGTATTTAAATAAACCAACTCACAGATCTGTTAAAAACATTTGTAATGCCTTTATAATAGCTATATAATTATTACAATACCGAATAAACAATATTATAGCTATATCGCCACAAATTAACTGGAACATAACCTGGCTTTATCTTAATAAAAACTCTAAATGATCATCTAACTACACCAACTTTAAACTTTGTCAAGAAAAAATCTTTAAAATTAAAAACTTATGCTTAATATACTTTTAATGCTACTTTATTAATACATATTATACCCTTCATTACTTTCAGTAACTAACTGCATCATATGCAATATACTAGAAAGTTAACTACATTGGCTTATATATCCTAATCAATTTAACTTAAGCTTAATAATTACTAATACTATACAACAGTTTTTTCATCCAAATAAACTTAATATATCCAAAAACGAACTTCAGAAATTATATACCAAACTTATTAACTATTAAAGCTTCTTATTTAATAGCCTAAACAACAATACAAATTTGTATCTCATAATATAAAGATTTATCTTTACAACACTTACTCAGATAGCTACTAATATAATCATTCAACTTTTTCTACAATTATCACAAAATATTTACAATCAAATTTGGAAATCTTATTGTATAAAATTATCAGAATGAAAACAACAAAACAATATTCCTATTTGGCCTAATCAAAGGCAAAACCAAAATTAACAAACCACTAATATTACCAATAGAATATACAATCATTACAGATTAATCAACACTTATAGCTGCCTTTGCGTTTTATTAGATCAACAACATATTGATAACATATATTCACCTCTTGAAAAAGCTATTCGAAAAATATCTCTATAAACAATACAATAGATTAAATATACTGTAATATACCAACTAATAATATTATATATTATTAAATTTAGGTGAGTTTTAATCACTTTAGTAGATTGCAAATAAAATAATCTAAGTCTTATTCTTGTAAAAATTTGTAAAATTTAGCTTTAGCCAGAGAAACCTCTTATAGATTCTCAATACAAAGTATTAAATAAAAATAAAGGCAAAACCTCACCTTAAAAAAAAAAAAAATTTATATAGTTATTAACATGTTTTTAATAATATCTTGACATCTACTAGGCTGATTTGGATAATATAACCACCATTAGATGCAACTTAATGAGCTTTACAACTTTCTCTTAATACAAAAGATTGATTAACTTAATAAGAAAAGTTTTTCTTAAACAATTGTGGCATTTGAGATATATATAATTTATATAGTAATTTGAATCATATTTTATTATATATTTTGTCTATGCATACTACCAAAATAGGTTTTCAAAAAACTCATATTTTGTCTCTATTAGAACAATTTAAAATTTTTTATATGCAATAGCAAATCTAATTTAGATAGTTAAGTTTCTTATAATTTCGTCTCTTCAAAAAATTTCATCTTTTAAATAAAATAGAGCAAAAGCAATTTCATCTTCAAATTTTAATTTGTATCCCAAAATCTAAAATAATTTCATTGGCATGTATAGTTTTGTCTAGTTGACTTATAGATTATCAATTAATATATTTCCTTATACTTCTGTATTTTTTAAAAAAAATATTTTTTTCTTTCACTTCCTTATAAAAAGATGTCATTAAATTGATAATATTCTATTGTAGGGTAGTGGTTAGATAAACTTTCTAATTAGTGTATTTTTTTAATTAATTATATCTTACTGGTGTAATAAATCATCTATAAGTACTCTAATAATTATTTGTTAGTTATAAAATAACTGT
Organism: Racocetra fulgida; assembly: GCA_910592135.1. Taxonomy (NCBI): domain Eukaryota; kingdom Fungi; phylum Glomeromycota; class Glomeromycetes; order Diversisporales; family Gigasporaceae; genus Racocetra; species Racocetra fulgida. The sequence continues at coordinate 565 of CAJVPZ010003750.1, read as the reverse complement.
ATAATGTCAGAACTATAGTTTTATTATTTTAAATCTTCTACAAGATGATGACTTAAATAAACAGAGTCACTGACATAACTTTGTCTAATTAAAAAAAAATACTAAGCAAATAAAAACTAAAATTTCTATTTTAAAATGCTATAATAAAACCTGTTTTGTAACATTATGAAATAAATTTCTAAAAAATGCTAAAAATTAAATAATACTAGAAATTTAAAATCAATTTAAAAATATAAACTAAAATATATATATTCTTATTATAAATTTGAATTCTAAATTCTAATCTAATTCTAAAAAAGTTATTATATTTAAATTAACTAAAGTAGATAACTTACTTTGAACATATATATTTAATTTAAAAATATTAAAATTAGAATTAATATAATTTACACCAGGTTATTAATAACTCTATTATTTTATAATTGTTTTAGTTTTTTATCAAAATTTAGAGTTAGAGTACAGTTTAATACTAAAACTGTTAGATATAATAGTCCAAATTTTAGATTATATGAGATTTTTAAAAGGTTTGAATATTTTACTTAACCTATCTAACTTCTGTTTCTTA
>CAJVPZ010003749.1:0-10667 GCA_910592135.1 Racocetra fulgida | reverse complement strand
ATAAAAATCAATTTTTTAAAATTTAAAGAAAATTTTAATAAGTAAATCTCTCTTGGGCTTCTAAGTAAAGTTGTAGAGGAGACTTTTTTGGTTCTAATAGTGGTTAGATCATTAAAATTGGCCTTGTGAATCCCAAGATATTTGGAGTTAAAGACATGAACATAAGGATCTGCAAATTGGTAGTTGCACAAAGTATTATAGTCTATAATAATTTGTGTAACTACCAATTTGTAGATCCTTATATTTGCGTCTTTAACTCCAAATATCTTGAGATCTACAAGGCCAATTTTAATGATCTAACCACCATTAGAACCAAAAAAATCTCCTCTACAACTTTACTTAGAAGCCCAAGAGAGATTTACTTATTAAAATTTTTTTTAAATTTTAAAAAATTGATTTTTGTATAACAGGTACTGTCATCTAACTTCAGCCAATTAGATTATATTTTTGTCTCATAGTGTTTGTCTCCGTGAATTATCTCATAGTGTTTATCTACCCCAATGCTCCTTATATAATAGATTTTAAATAAATATTTTAAACTTTAAAATACAAGAAGTAAATTGACAACACGATAATGCGAATATTAGATGCTATTACCAAATCACATTAAGAAAGTGCTTAACGGAAATTCAAATAAATGATCTAGCTAATGTGATAGAATCGTCCTAATGAATGTCATAACTTGCTGTACCTATAGTAAGTAAAAGTTACAACAATATTACTATAACTTACTATATTACTATAGTTACGATATTACTGCTATAACTTACTATATTACTGTAGTTACAGCGTTATTGCTATAACTTATTATATTACTATAGTTATGGCAAGTTATGACAAGTTATGACATTAATCGGGATGATTCTACCACATTACTGAATCTAATATTTGAGGACCCTGGATAATACTAATATAGATATGATTATTAAACTGAACAAGAAATTTTAAAAATTTTTTAAAGGTTATATTTTTAAAAAGGCTTTTTGAATAAATCTAATATTATAAAAGTGAAATTAGTAAAAAAAAGAGATACTTAAAATAGACATAATTTTATTCAAATAAATATCTAATATTATAAAAAAGTCTATATATTGTAAATTTCTAGAATAGCAGGCACAGGCATTGTTTCAGATTTTGGTCAGAATTAAGCTTAATTCTGGTTAAATTTTAAAATAACATTCATTTGGCCTGCATTAATTTTAGTGCAGGCTAAAATTTGAAATTATAAATTCTCTTAGCCTTATGTAGTTATTTACATTTTGGAATTGGATTGGGCGTTTAATTGTTTCTCTATCACTATCAAAAGCTTTGTCAGGTGCTCATCACTTCACTATCAGAGAACTATAAAATTGATTAAAAACACAAATACTCCGATATGTGAATAATTAGTAGAACCAATCAGAAGTGGTGGGGAAATTAGTAAATTCAGCTTCATTTGTAGTCAAAATTTTATAGTTAAAAATTTATCCTGGTTAGAAGTTTGTTATAGTCAGAAAAAAGCTGTGGTAAAAACTTTTATATTCAAATGCTTCACTATAGTTTGAAGCTTTGTTATAGCAGGTAGAAAAAGAAAAGAATAAAGAAAGATAAAAAAAAAAAAATAAGAAAAATAAAAGAAAAAAAAATAATAAAAGAAAAAAAAAATAACAAAATAAAATTTGTATAGTTGAAAGTTTTACTATAAACAAAGGATTTGCTGTGGTCAAAAATTTATCAAGACAGAAGTTTCTCTCTGCTGAAAACGCTCTATTAAATTGACCTGCCAAAGCACTCTGCCAAGACACTCTTCTAAGAAGTCCTGTCAAGACACCCTGCCAAAACGCACTGCCAAGATACGCTGTCAAGATGATCTGTAAAGACCAAGGCTTATTAATGGATTTAGATTCGCTACTTATTTCAAATGAATTTTTACAGTCTAATAGTGAGCCATCAGATATTGATAAATTATCCAACAAATATAAAGTGTCTAATAATTATGAAGCCAACAATTATGAAGTTTCTGATAATCACGAAACAATGGATAATAAATATTTAAATAATAAATTAGTTGCCTCTAATACATTTAAAAAAAACGGAATTGTGAAATGAACTCAAAAACCATTCTAAAAAAGGTATAATATAAAAATTTTAATTAATAACATGTATAAAGCTTTTGCAATAAAAAAGAATAGATAGAATTTCAGTTTTTTTATTGCAAGAACTCTATATATTATTTATATGTACATATTAATATTGATATAAATCTAACTAGTTTTGTGTTTATTAGCAGGCAGAACTGGCTAGTTATCCGGATGTACTTGAAATTTTGAGTCCATTATGTATACGATGTAAACATTACAAAAACCCTATTAAGCTAAAAAGAAATTTTGACAAATCATGAATTGAATCCCATGTATCTAATAGAAAATGCATTAAAAGTAAAGGGTTTCAAGATTTAAGAGAATTCTTTTCACTTTCTAGTATTCAGGAAAACCTATCGCATAAAAGGTATCCATGTTCCGGTTTATATGGAGAGAAACATCTCAAATATATTGAACGAATTGGTGGTTTTACACTCTTCGGTGGAGCTCCACCCGTAAAAAAATTAGCACAAGAACTTTTTCTACTCAAGTTTATAGAAAAAACAAAATTCTCTTACTCTAAGCTTAGATCTAATCAATCCAAAAGACTTAATAATGAATTATCAGCAAGATCTAAATGGAAAATAGATCAGAAATGTTTATGTATATGTAGTTCAGAATGTGAAACCTATACCGATCAAATTGGGCGAGTGTGTGCAAAATGTTTTTTACTAACGAAAGATCAAGTTTTTAAGGTAAAATTGGATTATTCTGATTTTTTTTTTTTTTTTAATATTATTTTTATAATAATACTGAATATTTCTTTTAGAATGCCCTTTCTAAACTTATATCCAACCCGGAAAATCGACATTATACACCCAAATCATATTTTAAAGGCAAACCGCTTTTAAAATTTCTTGGAAATTTAGATATAAAAGATCTTTGGACTTCGGTTTCTTATTCTAATGAAAATAATACAGTACTGTTTTGGTTAAAATTAGCTGAAAAGGGTTTAAATGGAGTATTTAAATCAAAATCCACATTTAAAGGACTATGTAAAATTATGATACAAATAGCCTAACATGAAGATCATAATAAAGGTGTTCAAAATATGAAATATTCTGAAGAGATTACCAATTTTATAGCTATACTTTCTAGTTTAAGTCTAAAAGCCTATGATTTTTTTTGAACGAATTTGGCAAGACAAATGTTACAAAACATTAGATATCAAATTATTACTTTATTCAATATATAAAAAACTTTTAAGTAAAAAATAGATTATATAATATATAATCTTATAACTATCTTTAAAATTATTTTTTGTGCAGGCTTTTGTGTCAAAAATCTGAAGAGTATATGTCAGACACAAGTTTATGGTTAGAAAATATGGCACGCTTCAAAAGATTAGTAGATTCTATGAACTATAATGGACCAGTCATTGCAATGACCAATAATACCAAGCTTTATTCTTGTCTTAGTTATTGTACAAATCTTGGATGTAATATTGGGCTACTTTTTCACTTGATCAAGCTCGGGTTGGTGACTATGACGAAGTAAAAACAGTAATTCAAAATATGATTTTAAATAATGCAATTGCAAAACAAGTTCGGTTATATTTACTTCAAGTAAGTCTTATTATTAAGAGAAAATTATATTTTAGTTTTGAATTTATAATTTATCAGAAAATTCATAGTAAAATATAATTACAATTAAATGAGTCTAATAAATTATTACTACTATATTGTCGTGAAATAATGAGCATAAACATTTTTTAGAATAATGGCCCGAATTAAGTTTAATTTAGGCCGAAATTTGTAATTTTATTCCTGTGTATTATTTCGTGACAATACAGTATTAAAATCTAGAGTTTGACTTTCATTTAGTTAATTTTTTTTTGTCACCATTATATATATATTTTTTTTACTATTATTTATATTTTATTTTATTTTTTTTCAAAATTTAAGATACCTTTACTGAAGTTTCCACCAGTTATAATCGGGTTGATTCCAAATAATGGTAATGAAACATTAACACAAATATTGCAAATGCATGAAAAAGTGCTAGAAATGGCTAGACAGCTTTCAATTCACATTGTTTCAGTTGGATCAGATGGTGCTATTTCAGAATTTAATGCTTAAAAGCATTTAATGACCAAACATACCAAATTAACAAAGAGTTTTAATAATCTAATTTATAATATAAACTTCACCTGCCTGGTGTTTCCTAGAGTAGGTTTAGAAATCTAAGTTTCTGATCCGTTATATGCACAAAAATCAGCATGAAATGCATTATTTTCTGGTACACGATTGCTTACTTTAGGTTATTATATAGCGACATATAATCAAATATTAAATATGTATAAACAAACTGATAGTGTTTTGTATAGAAAGGATGTTATTAATTGTGATTGTCAAGATGATGAAGCTAGCTATCGCCTTTTCTGTTTTTCTCTTCTTAATCAAGTCATGAATCCAGATACTTCTAAAAATATTCATTATGGACTTTTCATTTATTTGTTTGTAATTAGTGAGTTATTAATGTATCTGTGTTAATATTTTTGATAAAATTATTAAAAACTCTAATATTTTAACTAGGCAAATTGATTGATGTATATTAAAACAGAACAATTTCGCATTTGGAAAGAGCTCGAATGGTTATGGTGGCATATTTTTTCTTACAATATGGAAATCATATATTCAATCAGTTGCATCGAACAATTCTAATTATATTAGTCTTGAAAAAAATTTTCTTGTAACGCAGACGTTTAATATTTTAATAAGTTTAGCAGAATCACTAATAAGTATAATAAATATTTGCTAATTTTTTAAGTTTTATAAAATATTACTATATTATTTTTCTAACTTATATTTGTAGATTCTTTTAATTATATCTTATCATGATTATTATAATTCATATCCATTATTACCATGGCTTCACGGGTCTGAGGGATGTGAACGCTTTTTTGGATTGTGTCGACAAATCAACAATGATTTTACATTTTTTGATTTATTATATATGGTTCCAAAAGTATCATATATGTATAAGGCATATATGACCGGTACATTAAATGAAGTAATAAAGGATAAAATCTCTGGTGTTGGTAAGAATAATTAAATTTTATTTGCTATTACGGTTAAAGTAGAAAATAGTTGAAATTGGAAAATTTAAACATTTGAATATAAAATTTTTAAATTTTCTGCGACGTATTTTATATTTATTCTATATATAATTTTTTTTAAATTATTTATTTTATTAGGCTATATTATACATTATAATACTAGTACACTTGTGAAAACAGTCAATATATTACGTCAATGGCCTTCGAATGATGATTTGCTTTGTGCTATTCATGAGGAGTATCAACAAGCTTGGGATTTTGCGAAAGTTCTTTCAATAGTTAGTTAAAACAATGAGTTTTTTGATTTGATAAATGTTTTTGATGAACAATCGGACCAGTTGGACAATGAGAATGATGATTATTTCATTGATGATTTATTTCAAAGTAATGAAATTTCAGATTCTCATGCAATTGCCATGGCAGCAAGTACTGTAGCTAATTTCAATATGATAGATATTCATGATGATGATACTGAAAATGATTTAAGGGATGCACATTTGGAATTAGCTTTTTTATTATCAGATAAAAATTCTTTAAGCAATCAGAACTTAGAGACATATAAAACCTTTTATACTGGTGTTACTGAAGCAGGAATTTTGAATGTTTCTTATCTAGTTAATTTGTGACAAAATCATAAATGTTATAGTAATCAAAGTATGGAGCAAAAAACTGTTAGTAATATTCAAAATTTTAATTGTATGAATTTTATTGCTCCAAATACAGTTAGTAGCTTGATTGCAAATTATACATCGAATCTTGAATTATCACAACATGAGAAATTACGTAGAATTCAGTGGAAAAATCATAATCGTTTATCTGTACTCTTAAATATGAATAAGAATATTGGTAGATAACTAATACAGTATTATAAGAATAGTTCAAAATGTTTATTTTAACAAATTATTGATCTAGATTTAAGTGGAATAACCGTTGCTAATATTGGAGAACATAATCCTCTTCGCAAGCATGGTTATGGATTTTCTTATATTAATCATGAACTTTGCTTAGTGCAAATTTTGGCATTATATCAGAAGAATTCAAATTATCATTCTTACGTAAGTGGAGATGTATTCAATATAAATTCGTTATCTTATCTATTGGTAAAGGTTTTTTTTCTGCTTCAAAATAATATTTTTTCACCTGTAGCTAATTCTGAGCACATGATTTTTAGTCATATTAGTGCTAAATTTTTGATTTATTTTCTTAGATTTGGTAATTTTATTCATATTGATATACAACATAATTTAATAACTCTTTTTGGAAGGGCTTTAGAGTTATATAGATGTTTTAATAAACAGCCTACCAAAAATTTGTTACGAATTATTGTTAATTTTGAAGTAGACAAGAATTAGATTTAATGAAGCTAATAAATCAATAGAACGAACAGCTTTCTGAACAGATTTATTCATCTTGGAATATTGAAATGAGTTTAGAATAAATTCCAAATATTTTCGTTATGCCGATTTAGTATAAATATAATAATCATTTATAAATTGATTACTTAAAGTAAGCTATTTATCTTTAAATTTCTTGTTCGCAATAATTAATTGTATGATTTTCAATTTATCAATTAAAATGCTTTATCGATCTATTATTATATTAATTTTGATTTTACCAAAATTTCAGGAAAAAAATTTGAATAATGAAAAATTAGCTCTCTAATAATTTTAATATCAACATTATTGAATAGAGTTACTAAATTATTTTCGGTAATTATTAATGAAACACATATAGCAAAAATCACTTCATGGCTTGATAAAAAAGCTAATGCATATGCTGCAACAAATAATTCATACGAATTTAAATTAATTCTTTGTAAAATGATTGATTGGCATTAAAAAAAAACGAATATGAAAAAAAAAAAAAATATTAGGAGCAATTAATTGGCGAAACAAAAATTGAATAGTATTACCTCTTATTTAATTCTTATTCATGTAAGTATGACAATTTTTATCAGTTGAAGTATTTATAATTTATCTGCATTTAATTTTTTATTTTGTTAAATTTATAGTTCATCATCTGTAAAAATGTTACAAATCATAAAATCACAACTATAAAAGGATCTATTAGAATATTCTGACAATTTATTACTGCATATGTAATAATGTTTTATAAAAGTAAACAAATTCAGCAATATAAAAATACTATATAATGCTAAAATAGTTATTTACGTATTTATAGTATTCACCCATATAATATTTTTCCTGTTCTGGGTCTGCTTACCAACAATATTCCTTACTTTTTTTGCACCTTTCCAAATTTTTCACGCAGCACAAGTATAACAAAGTATGAATCTATCATATAATTTTTAAACTATTATCATCTAAACCTCAATTTATCTAATTATTCTTTCTAATTTTTTAGATTTTATCCTAAATTTGACACAAAATATGGGCTTATATAAATCTTGTTATATAACTAAATTTATTCTGTAGAAAAGTATTGTAAAATAAATATAGTTTATTTACTTAAGAATTGGTCTCAGATTTTATAAATACAATGCTATGAAAAATAATATTTTGTTATACAAACACTTGCATTTAATCTTTGAGTATTTTCTTAAAAAAATATTAATCCGCATTTATAAATATTTTTTGTTGTTTTATAAATATATTTATTATAATATATTTATTTTATTAAGATGTTTCATTTCTATATAATTAACTTCGCATTACACAAAGTTAGGTATTTTTTAGATATATGTTTTATATGTTATATAATTAAATAGAGCATATAAATTGTAAATTGAAAGGTACAAGACTTAAAATAGACAAAATCAAGAGCTTTAAAGTAGACAAAATGCTTGAAAATTTACTATTAACCCAACTCATACCTATATTAGTATTATCCGGAGTCCTAATATTTACAAATTACAAGGTATTTATTACACTAGTTAAAATTTTTAAACAATATATAAAATTTATTATACTAATTAAAGCTTGTTTTCTGACATCTTTTGTTTAAAAGCACTAGAGTACGAGCCTATTCAATTATGTATTGTAAAATTTATCTTAACTTCTTTAGTTATCATTTAAAAAAAAACTTTTCAAAATTTCTTTTATATCTTTTTTAATTCTAATATCACTACCCTATTGCCTAATTTCTGGTTGCCCTTTAACACCCACCCTTTACGCAGTGGGAATTCAACTTCTATCATACTAAAATCAGTTATTTAGTTAGTAGATAAAACAATTATAATATTTATTAGATTTTTTATATCTATCTTGACATTATAACTAGGACATCTGAAATGAGTCAATTTGAGTATTAAAGAGTGTTAAATAAAACACAAATTAAGGGGTGTGACGACTTAGTGAAGTGATCAAGTTGTCGCCTCTCCAAGTGGCATATCTAGAGTTCAATTCCCACCGATAACAAAAATCGAATTCTTCTGTGCATTGATGACTATTCGGGTGTTGGGATGTAGATCCTGTAACGACGGTCAGACCAAATAGGTGCAAGAGGTAATGATTGCCTAATGGACGGCTTATCTCGCAACTCTAATTGGGAGTAGTAGTACAGACTTAGAAGATCTTGGGGCATTCGTGTAATAGAAAAGTTATACGAAGAGATACCAACACGATAAAAGGCAGTGTAAATCCACGATAAGTTCCCAGGACCTGTGTAAATCCGTTGGATGTTGTTCTGAATAGGAATCCACTTGGCAAGTCCCAAGTAGAGAGGTAGCACTACTTTTGACAGCTCTGGAAAGTTCGAGAAGAAACCAATAAGCTGTGGATCTGGATGAGGACCGGGTGTTTGGCGAGCACCATACCAACCAGGCTGCCAGAATCGACCGAAGGAAAAGGGCACAAACCGGTATCTGGGTTAAGCCAGTAGGAAAGTGGGTAACGTAACCTGTAAACCAAACCGGGCTATCTGGATTGAAAGTTTGGTGAAATAGTGGAAGGGTCTCTGATTAGATAAGTAAGGGCTGGGGTAGAGTGAACTTTGCAAGGGCAAGGAGTAGGTAACGGTAGCGGAGAAATATCGCAAGTACTTGGTTCTGGCCTAGGTGATACATGTTTGTGGGACATGGACTGCTCTAGTAGGTTTACCACGAGGATAAATTAGTCCTAAGGGGCCTTAGCAGCAGTTCCTCTTTGGGGAGAATATCCGACAGCGCTAAGTTGATCAGAGGGTTTAATTGGGTAACTCAAGTAATAGTAGGTTATAGGTACAGCATCTAGTGTAGTACTTAGTAATAGGGAACTACTTAATTAGGCGCTCAAAAGGCACAGATATGACTAGAATGTACTCTCATTAATGTAACAAAGTCAGGGGTGGTCCTGTAACTGCCCTGGCATTCGCAACCGAAGTTAATAAACGTGCCAAACCCCCAAGTGGTCACCTTAACATTAAAAAAAAATATAAATATTTATAAAAATTTTCCAGGCAAATTTGTCTAGAAAAACCTACAGATTAAGAAATAGTTATTTAAATAACAGTTTAATAAAAAAAGAAAAAATTTCTAACCATATAATTTTTTATATTTTAAAAATTTTAAAGTTTATAATATAATATCCTCAACTCTTTCCGCTGATCATCAAAACACAAATTTTCTGAAACAAAAATTATTAAAAATTACAAAATATATAAAAAGCTACTAGAAAACAAATCTCAGAGCTCTAAGAAAAGAAGAAAAGGACTACAAGAAATACTCAGTTTCTTAGGAGACTTGAATAAAAGAAACAGAAGTAGCAAAAAAATAAAAGAAGTCGTAAAAAATCATCGATATTTTTTTGCACTTTGCGAATTTTTGGAGAATCAGCCTTGACCCTGAATGCAGATCTGTTTTGGTAATACAAGAATCATAATGCATAATGAAAATAAACAAAGGAATCACACCAAAAACCACGTAACAAAACTAAGCAATAGAGGTAAACAATCGCAACAAGTAGCAACAACAAACAACGATAACCAAAAAACAACAAGTCATGTGAAGCAGAAGTCAGTACAAGTTGCTAGAAAAAGACCTGTTACAAAAAAAGAGTTATTAGAAGCTATCCAGGACATAACAATAGCAATAACTGATGAAATAATAAACATACAAGTAGAACAGACAATGATGAAATATACTGAACAACAACTTCTCCCAAAAGAAGTAGCCAAAGCACAAATAGAAAAACTTTTTGAAGAATTTCGAAAGTATAACAGAGGAGAATTAGAGTATACTAAACTTGCACTTATAGAAAGAGACCATGAATATTTTCATGAAGCAATACAAAAAGAAAAAGACCTAGTTGTTAAAATTATAAAAGAAGAGATATGGTAAAATTAAGGATGGGTGACAAATTAAGAAGATTACTAGAAGATAGAGAAAGACAAGATGCTGAAATAAGGTCGAAATTAGAATTAGAATGGAGAAAAAAACTTTAAGAACAAAGGAAAAATCGACAAAAACAGCACAATAAAACAGCACAATAAAACAGCACAATAAAACAGCACAATAAAACAGCACAATAAAACAGCACAATAAAACAGCACAA
>CAJVPZ010003748.1:0-10668 GCA_910592135.1 Racocetra fulgida | reverse complement strand
TATTATTATTTTTTTATTTATTAAAAATATTGAATTACAAATTAAAACTGTAACTAAATATATATTAGAATAAAAAAATTTACTAAATATATATTTAAATAAAATAAAATTCTACTAAATATATATTAAAAATAAAAAAAATCTAAATATAAAAATAAAAAATTCAACTAAATATATATTATAATGAGCAATATTCTCAAGAAATTCCATTCATGATCTGTTATTATGATTATTTAAAACTGTTTGAATTCATAACTCACATTCACGAATATGTTTTTTCTGAGAAGGTCATAGTGCTCCTTGTAAAATAGCTAGTATATCAAGTTCCACCTATTTTTGTTCTTTTTGAATTTCTTTTATAATTTTAAAAATATCTACATGTTTTGAACCTAATAACGTTTGCCATCTTTGATGCCAACCTTCTACAGAATTTTGAGTTTTGGGAAAATTATATTCATTATTATCAAAAACTGATCATAACAAAGGTGAATATAATGGGTTTCTTTGAACTATTTTTCCATCTCTGGCTATTCATTTTTGTTGAACATGAACATAATTATCTTCAAATCATTGTATAACATTATTTGCTTCTCTTGGTATATAGGTTTTTAATTCATCAAATGCTTCAAGAATTTCACTTGGAGGCAAAAAGGCAAGAGCTGGAATTTGACATATTCTTGAACTAAACTTAAATTAGTTCTATAATAAGTACTAAGACTAGTAGTTTGAATTTTTCGATATACACTTTGTGTTAAATGAAAAAAAAACATTCTTTTATTTGTGAATTAGAAAATTCTATTCAAAAGCATTTAAAGCAGCTAGCTCAAAATCTGTTATAGCAAATTGTGATTGTAAATAGATATCATGATCTTCACTAAATTCAATTAAGTCTTGAAATAATCTTCGATAACATATTTCTGATTTGCTAGTCATTAATACATAGACAAGAGGCAAAATTCTTGAATTAATATCTCCCCCAATACACCCATGAATTGTATATAATTGTAAAAATATATTTGGTACAGTTTTAAAAGTTCCATTTATAAGCCAAATCAGAGATTGGTTTAAATTTTGAAGATTTGAAACTGTAGTAAAAATTAAAATTCTTTCTTGACCAATATTAGAATCTTTAATTATGAAATCAGTACTATTTAAAGTTTTTTTTAGATCTTCAGGAATAATAAGTTCATCCAAAGATCTTGGTTCTGTAGGATAATCAAGATTAGAATTCTGAATTCTTTGTATAGACCAAGTTAATGAACCATGAGATGGAAGATATGAAAGAATTTCTTGAGGACATTTTTTAATAGCAGATTGAATTACTTGTGATGAAGGATTAAAAGAGTTTCTTGCTTGCTTTTTTACTGCATTAATTAATTTTCTAACATCAGCTCAACTTGCATCAGCAGTATAATTATGCTCTTGTGTTGATCTAAGAATATGTTTACCTTCAACTAATATAGTATTTGCACGTCTACCACATTTTAATATATCTCTCTTTTCACAGCACCAATAGTATAGATCTTCTCGATTTTTATCCTTTGTCATTATATAACCATCAATAATAATCATAAGGTTTCCACGAATTGAAGGAATAATTTCATAAGATACACCACTCATTTTAAAATAGTGTACTGTTGATAGAAGAGCTTAAGAAATTATATAGATGAAAGGCTAATTTAACTTCAATATTGTATGGAGAGATAAAAACAATTTAGAAGTAGCAAAGAGGGCCAAAGAGGACCTTTTACAATTGTTAAAAGATTAATTGTGTAATATAATATTATGATGAATAACATAATATTAATAGGGATAATAAGAAAGTAATAAGCTTACAGGTAATACTGTTAATAGTAATGATTAAGGAGTGATTTTAAAGACAATAATAATAATTTAAGAATATCATATTAGGGATGCTGATCTTAAGAGTGATGATAAAATAAAAGCAGACAATAATTATATAATAATAGGAATAACTTAAATTTATATAATAGATCAATAAAATCGATTCTTACAAGGCACTGATTTCACAATTGTTCTAGAATCTGAGTCATAATAAGCTGAATTGATGTTATTTAACCTTTCATATTTGTTAATCCACAATTAAAATATGGATATACATATATATGTAAAATAGATAATTGAATGAAAGAGATTCAACTTCATAGACAAAAATCTATTTGATTAACTAATACAAATAAGACTTTTAGTGCATTTTGGTATAAGATCTAATTAATCTGATTCTATATGGCAATAATTTGTGTATATAGTTTATATAAAGTTGGTCTTAATGATATTGTAACTTTCATTTTTACTAATTAATACACATTTAAGGTATGTATGTAGCTTTTTAAATAATTACTTTTATCAACTTGTGCATACAAATTTAATTTACATATGTCATAAGAGAATAGAATTTTTAAGTTGCTCCAGAATTTTTAAGGTAGGGTTAAAATTTTTAGTAAATTATTACATTCTAATCTAAGTGGATTCCAAACCCTATTATAGCTCCATCTTACTTACAACATACATAATTATCAACAGTTCTTTAAACATAGAATCAGCATAAACAATGATTATGTTTTTCAAATTACTTTGATCATCAAATTTCATGTGCCATACATATGCGGGAATCTGTAAATCAGTTTTTGTAAATTTTAATGTAAAAATAAAAAATTCTAAAAATGAAAAGAATTTATAGAAATTCCATTTTTCTTATTCTCTTTCTTAATATTTTATTTATTTGTTTAAATTATTTTTTATTTTAATTTTATTTATTTTATTTTTATTTTTTTTAAAATACTTTTTGAAATTGTAAGAATACTAATTACGATAAATTACAATACAATATACAAATAATTATATTTTTCAAATTGGAGACAGGTTTAATTTTTATTTTTTTTACTTATGGAATATTACATTCTTAAAAAGTGCTTTAAACTGTATAATGATAAATAAATTGAAAGTGATTTACCAATCAGAAGAAAGTTATCCTAAAAATACTGAAATAATGATCTAAATCCTTGCCAAGGTTTTTTTTGGAATATGCAGGGAGTTTTACTCGGATGTGTGGAGGAGTTTTGCTGGGATGTGTGGGGAGATACGCAGGGGAGTTGGGATGTGCGGGGCGTTCTGCTGAGATATGTAGGAGTTTTAATTTTATAATACACGCAAATTAATCATTTTTAAATGCTGATTTCAAAATTAAAGATAAGCATCGATAGCCATTTTTTTAAATCTCATCGTTCTTACAACAATGATTTTTAATAAAATTGATTTTTCCCTGCTCATGTGAGGTTAATGCTATTCAGACCGATCATTCAGACAGCATAGTGCAAAAAACTTATATACAACGACTTCTTTTCGGCATACAATGCTTAAGCCATCGATCAAGTGGTCATTGTACTACATTCGGTCAATGAGCCACGATTATGCTAAGCAAATTCTAATTCATAGTTATTGAACTACAAATGTGGTCCTTGCACTGCTACGCAGCTGTGAAGCTTTATATTTATTAACATTGACCGAATCAGTATCATATGAATACTGATCTGCTCCTGATCTGCAAAACACATTGCAAAAGCTAATTTTATTTCTGTCATCAAAGTCGGTGTTTCAGCTGCTTACATATTTTCCAGTAACTGAATCGATAAGTTATCGAGTCAGAATCAATAAGTTACTGAACTTGGCTGATGCCAAAACTTATATGTTTAAGTGTCTCAGAATTTATAGAAACAACCGTAATGCAGATCTAACAATCCATATATATAAACACATGTTATGCGTTATCTTAATCGACGCATGTCATTTTTCAATTTCACCGATTGAAAATGACTCGGATCAGTTCTTAATGCTGATAAGACTTGCATATAATAATAAAACTGATGAATACGTATTTGCAATGACATAATACAAATAGTTCTTTTACTGTCATATACTTTTTTTTCTTGAATTTACAAATTACAATTTTCTATCACCAATGAGAAATAAGCAATATTGGAAGAACAGAGATGTCTATGATGAGCATCTAATTATCGAAAAGTTTGGACCTTTACTGCAGATGAACTACAACATATCAAGTTCCTAATATTAAAGACTCTTAGTTCATCATATTTAAAACACCTTTAATCTAAAATATTCCTATAAATATTCAAAAACGTCCAACCTATAATAAAATAGGTATTTCTTTTAAGAGAATTGCTACAAATTATAATTATACATATGTATATAAAATTTTGATTATACTTCGTTGAACACATGCATGTGAAGCGTATATTAAATCGAATCGTTATAATTACTTTGAATTATATTGACTACAAAATGGCCTATGCCGTTTTCTAAATAATTGATATGAAAAATGACGCATAACTATACATGCCACCGAAATAGGTTTTCAAAAAACCCTTATTTCGTCTCCATTAGAGCAATTTGTAATTTTTTATATGCAATAGCAAATCTAATTTAGGAAGTTATGTTCCTTATAATTTCGTCTCTTCAAAAAAAGTGTCAAAAAATTTCGTCTTTTAAGTAAAAATAGGTCAAAAACAATTTCGTCTTCAAATTTTAATTTCGTACCCCGAAACCTAAAATAATTTCGTCGGCATGTATACGCATAACATATAAAGCCCGATTGTCTCATTATATAACAGTCATTGTTTGTAGTGCCGAAGAAGTGTTAATGTTGAAAATGTGAAAATGTCTGAGATGTGGAAATATCGGGAATGTGGAAATGTCAGGGATGTAGGAATGTTGGGAATGTGAAAATGTCACGAATCTGGAAATGTTGGGAAAGTAGTTAATGTCAGTAAAGTGTTGTCAGGTAAAAAATTTATGTCGGGGAAGTGTTGTCAGATAAAAAATTTTAGGGGAGATGGTTGTCGGGTAGATGGCTGTCAGGGAAATGTCAGGAACCAGCTAAAATTACTCATAATGTATTTTGCAAATTTCATGCCCTTTAATTGATTGAATTTATTTTAGACACCTTTGGCTAGCTAGCATTTATCCAACTACACAGCCAATCGTATTGAGGCTTTTCGTACTAATTATTGTTATACCAACCTTTTGTACTTGATTCATATTTAAATTTTGTGCCATGCTCATGCCTACCCGTGCTATGCCCATGCCTAAATTTTTGTGCCTGTGCCATGCCCATGCCCAAATTTTTATATCCATGCCTAAGTTTTAGTGCCCATGGCAGTGCCAAGGCTTTTGTTGGGCACAGGCATGATGCCGGGCTGCAGATCCCTATCTAAAACAGTATGCAGTATACAATGCTCATTAAGAAATCCTAGGAGGACTTATACAACATTTCGTTAAGAAAATCCTAAGGGGACTTAGTCTGTAAAAGCAGATGTGTTCACTTTTAATTGAACAAATATTATTGACCCTAAAGAGACCTACGTTAATTAATAAGTTATTAGTTAATTTCTATAAAGTGAAGGAAATAAAAATAAAATTTAAGCGTATCTTATAGATCTAATCAAAAAAAATTAAATTTATATTTTATCTCAATATTTTCTTAAACAAGGAAATCGAAAATAGGTCGATAATATTAGTTATAATAGCTAACATTCAGGATCACAGCTGCCTATTCAAAAACAGTATGCAGTGTACAACGCTTGTTAAGAAATCCTAAAAAGCATTTCGTTAAGAAAATCATATGGGGACTTAGTCTGTAACGGCAAATGTGTTCACTATTAATTGAACTAATATTACCGACCCTAAAGAGACCTACGTTAATTAATAAGTTATTAGTTAATTTTTATAAAGTGAAGGAAATAAAAATAAAATTTAAGCGTATCTTATAGATCTAATAAAAAGAAAATTAAATAAAGAAATTAAAAAATAGGTCGATAATATTAGTTATAATAGCTAATATCCACGATCACAGCGGTCATTCCAAAACGGTATGCAGTATACAACGCTCGTTAAATAATCCTAAAAGAACTTATACAACATTTCGTTAAGAAAATCCTAAGAGGACTTAGTCTGTAACAGCAGATGTATTCATTATTAATTGAACTAATACACCCACGATCACAGCGGCCCATTCCAAAACGGTATGTAGTATATAACACTCGTTAAGAAATCCTAAGAGGACTTATACAGCATTTCATTAAGAAAATCCTATGGGGACTTAGTCTGTAACGGCACCTACTATTAATTGAACTAATATTACCGACCCTAAAGAGACCTACGTTAATTAATAAGTTATTAGTTAATTTCTATAAAGTGATAGAAATAAAAATAAAATTTAAGCGTATCTTATAGATCTAATAAAAAGAAAATTAAAATTATATTTTACCTCAATATTTTCTTAATTTAAATAAGGAAATTGAAAAATGGGTTGATAATTTTAGTTATAATAGCTAATATCCACGATCACAGCGGCCATTCTAAAACGGTATGCAGTATACAATGCTCGTTAAATAATCCTAATAGGACTTATACAACATTTCGTTAAGAAAATTCTAAGGAGACTTAGTCTGTAACGGCAGATGTATTCATTATTAATTGAACTAATACACTCACGATCACAGCGGCCTATTCCAAAACGGTATATAGTATACAACGCTCGTTAAGAAATCCTAAGAGGACTTATACAGCATTTCGTTAAGAAAATCCTATGGGGACTTAGTCTGTAATGGCAGATGTGTTCACTATTAATGAACTAATACACCCATGATCACAGTGGCCTATTCCAAAATGGTATGCCGTATACAACGCTCGTTAAGTAATCCTAAAAGGACTTATTATACAACATTTCGGTAAGACAAATCCTAAGGGACTTAATCTGTAATGGCAGATGTGTTCACTATTAATGAACTAATATTATCGACCCTAAAAAGACTTACGTAATTAATAAATTAATAGTTAATTTCTATAAAATGAAATAAAAATAAAATAAATAAAATCTAAACGTATCTTATAGATCTAATAAAAAAAAAGATAAAAAAATTAAATTTATTTTTTACCTCAATATTTTCTTAATTTAAATAAGGATATTGAAAAATAGGTCAATAATATTAGTCCTGCTATACTATCGACCTACGGGTCGTAAATCGCTGATGTTTATAAAATAAAAATAAAAAATAAAAATAAAAAGCGAAAAAAGTCAAAATCAGTCTTAAGGACGTCGATGATTTTCTGTGTTTTACGGAATGCCGCAGAAATTACAGAATCAGATTGTAAACCAAGAATAGCACAGGATTTTTTTAGAAAGTAGAAAAATAGCACTAAAGTATTACAAAAGATAGTGATTTACAGCAAGACTTGTAATTTTTTATAATTTTCGAAAAGTTCTGGCGTAGAAAAACTAAAAAAACTCATGGTAAGCTAAAATTTTTGTTCGGTGCCCAAAAATTAGTATAAAGTTGATTGCAGAATAACGCAGAAAAATTTTAATATATTACCGATGCAGAATTCATAAATTTTAGTCACAGAATTTAGATTTTGTTACGGACGGAATCAACAGTTTATCTCTGCTAAGAAATATTGCTAATATCTTTTCTAATTAGTAATATAAGTTATGGAACAGCTAACTTCTAGCTCATTCCAATACGATATATTATATATGCGAAATTTGTTAAAAAATTCTAGAATGAGGAAATTTAAACGGAAAAAAAATTTTAAATCATATAGACACGTAAAAAAGTTAAATAAGGTTTTTTATAACGTCCTAAAAAGGGAGAGTTCAAATTTTGATCGTAACATGAATCCAAAAAAGGAAAATGTTATGTTGATCGCAAGATTATATGCAATCTTTGTGTAATATAAAATCGAGCAATCACCTTATACATTCTAAATAAAAAAACAGGTCAGGTTGTGCTCCGAATGATCATATGCCCAGAAATTAAACCAAACGATCCAACAATCATTAACCGATTAATTAAATAAACTATCGCTATACAATACTAATAGTAATTATTGTGGCAGATTAAAATGAAATCAGATTAAAATGAAATGAGAGACAGTGTAAAATAGACAAGCCACCGAAAAATACAAATTTTTGGGGTGCGTTTTTTTAGCATTTTTTTAGGGTTAGGATTAGGGTTTAGAAGCAGATTTTATAATAAACAAGTATAAGTGGGTTTTAGTGGCTCAAGTAGAAACTCCTCATTTTATTTTAATATAATTTCATTATGATCTGTGATAATTATTATTGTTAATTTAAAGGCCAATTCATTTTTTTATTAATTCATTTCATATTTCGCTTTGTATTTTGCTTCATATTTCGCTTCACTTCATATTTTATTTTGCTTCATATTTCTCTTCATATTTTGCTTCATATTTTGCTTCATATTTTACTTCATATTTTGCTTCATATTTTTGCTTCATATTTTGACTTCACTTTGTATTTTATTTCATATTTTGCTTCATATTTTGCTACACTTCATATTTCACTTCATATTTTATGAGTTCACCAGTGTGACCTGCAAATTTATGAGTCACATATAAGTTTCACTACTCCTGCAGTTCCATGCAGATGAATTAGATTTTATCTGTAATTATAATATAAAAAAATTTTCACCTGTATATATGCAAAAAAAAAGATGATTACACTTGTGCAAGTTCCTATTACAATTTTTTATTCTTCTCTTAAAGACAAGTTTACATCAAAAAGATAAAATTTTCTTTTATATAAATTCATCATGCTTTTAGTAGCTACAACATGATTTTTATAAAAGTTTTTATAACCTAAGTTATATTCTTCTTTTGTGTAGAATAAACTGACAAATTCACAAATTTCTAAGCCTTGGTGAGTAAAATGATATCTATAAAATTGATATTCTTTGTCAGAAGGATTATCATCACTCACAGCATCATATAATTTTTCATATATGAAAACTATGTAAGTTATTTTTACGAGTAATTTATACTTGTAAGCAAGCTTAGTAAAAAATTCAATAAATTGCTTGATTTTATCAAGCTCTTAACTATGAGCCTTATAATCTTTTATATATATGATGTTTATATCCATAACAATTAATTTTACATATATTGTATACTATGATTCAAATGCTTATAAAGAAATAAAAAAATATATTTTATCTGCTCTTTAAACTCTCTAACATTATAAATATTTTTGGTTAATCATTACAAAATTTTGAAATTGAGCCTTTCATTTTTCAAAACCAAGTTATTATTTCTTTATAAAATAATTAGATATATTGTAAACAATTAAGTTGATTTGTTAAATTGTGAATAAAATTAATTTCTAAATTTTAGTCTATCACATCATTTAAATAAAATATTCAGATTTATGTGGTTTAAAAATCTTATACAGTCGTCTCTTATTAATATCAACCTATTTGGATCACTTTTATATTCATGTTGATAGTGATATTAATGAGAGAACATATTGAAGTTGATATATATGAGAGAATTTCAATATAATTTTAATATATAAAAATTTATTGTATAGCCTAGGTTGATATTAACAGGGTTGATATTAACGAGGAACAACTGTATTAACAATAAAATTCTTGAAATTACACAAATTTAAAGATCCTGTGTTTATAGTGCTTTGCAAAAAGATGTGACTTTGATACTATATAAAAATTAGATATTCTGTAATTGTTATGCAAGATTCTTTGCTTCATAATTATTATAAAAGTTTTTCATAATATTTATTTAGATGACCATTATATAATTAGTGAATATGTGATTTAAGTTAGCATAATTAAATTCGACTTGTTATTTTAATAATGATTATCTCAAATATTTTTATTTAAATAAAGCTAGCTCAATTAAGATTAACACTATATCTAAAAACCATATTTTTCATTTTATTAAATTGTATATAGTATAGACAGAAAATTGATATTATAATTTTTGTTTTTTTTTAAAAAAAAAAAAATTTATTATTTTTTTGTTAATTAAATTTTTTCTTATTTCATTATTAAATTAATTAATACTAAAAAATATATATTTTTATATAAGATTTTTTGAATAAAAAAAGATAAAAATAATTTAATTCGAACAAAAAAGCCTAATAATAGATCTAGAATCTTTTGTTTATAGTAATAATATTTTTATTTTATTTTTCTGTATAAATTATGTGTAGAATCATAATATATTTTAATTAAAAGAACAGATATATAAGGATAACACATAATAATATAATTTTAAATTTTTAAGAAGTGAGATTTAATTAAATTATCAAGAGATTCATACAAATTATGATAAACAGTGTTTTTGAAATATTTTTTTAACAAAGAGTATACTGTTGATTATATTTGTTAAAATAAATTTTTTTTCTTATATATTTTTTTTTTTGTTCTTTTTTAAAAAAAAAATTGAAGGGTTTTTTGTTTGTTAGATGATTGCATTTTTTTTAAGGAATTATGTAGTATAAAAAAATAAATATTTTTAAATTCTCTCTGTTGATTGAGTTGTTAAGATTATATCAAATATTAAAAAAAAATAAAAATTGTATTTATAAAAATGCAGAATTTAGATTTATTAAAGAAGTTTATATATGGTCTTTTCAGAAAAATGCAGTATATAATATAGAAATTTTAACAAAATAAAATGCAACATAATAGATAATTAACTATGCTGTAAAGTTTATTTTGTAATCATTCATTTTGTCAAACAAGATCAGGTTTGCTATTATAGTCAGTTTTCAAAATGCTACATATAGCAATTATGCATTGTTAGAAAGGA
>CAJVPZ010003747.1:0-10668 GCA_910592135.1 Racocetra fulgida | reverse complement strand
TCTCTATAATGTAGTTACTATTTTTAAAATTACTAATAAAGATATGAGCAAGGCCTCACCTTAATACCAAAAAAAAAGAAGATATTTTTATTCAAGTTTTTATTTAAATTTATCTAAGAGAAGCATTGTTGCAGATCTAAACTGGATCAAGTCCAAGAATTATTTGGAAGATAGGCATAATGAACTGGTTTACTTTCTCTAAATACAATCTTTTAAATGCAACCCCTTTAAATACAACTTTCAACTCTTGCCCAAATATATACATACTAGACTTCTATTAAAACAATTTTTCTTATTGTTTTCTAAATGCAAACTATAAAAAGGCTAATCACTATGAATTGTTTTTAGAGAAGTTGACTATAATTAGACATGTGAAAAATCACAGAAAATTAAAGAGATCAGCAAAATAATCTTGCAATAGAGGGAAGGTTTATAAAAAGCAAAAAAAATATCTTCACAAACTAATGTATTAATATATAGCTAATCATGTATATATTTGTATATAGTGATAGTTATGTATACAAAAATTATGTATTGAGTAAAATTATATTAGTTTATAGAATATAAAAAGTTGAGATATAATATATAGCACAGTTACTATATAATGACAATCTGCATATACAATGTTACAACATATTATAATTTAAAACAAAAGTCAAAATTAATAAAATTTAAATTACTTTCTGTTATTTCCTAAACTTCTATAGTTATATAATAAAAGCTAAGCTATTTGAGGAGTTGTAAGTAAACAATTTATCAGAACTTATCCCATTCCTGGTTTTAGTGAACTGCATTGCGCAGATATCTTATTCATATTGAATCTATTATGCTGAAATCAATAACTTAACTGAATAGTCTGAATAATCATTTGGCTAATTTTTTGGCAGATGTTTCAGAAATTATGAAAACAGCTTTAAAAAAAAAAATCCAACCAACCAACCTGAAAATTTAAAATCCATGTAATGCAAAACAAAAAATCAACTTTGTGTAGCCTAGTAAAAGATTAACTACAAAAAGAGTGCTTTCTATAAAGAAAAGATTCTGGAAGAAAAAAAAGTTTGTTATAAAAAAAAGTATTGGCAAATTTGCCTGAAACCCAAAAAAGGAAATTTTTCTATTTACATCGCAAGATCAGGGACAATATTTGTTTAACACAAAATCGAAGACTTGTTCAAAACATTACCGATAACTCAAAATTTTGCCTAAGAAATCACCTTTTACGTTCTAATTAAAAAAATTCCTAGCCAAATTTTACTATATGCCCTTCTTTATCCCAACTCTAACCCTAACCCTAACGTGTTCAAATTTCACAATAAATAAATCCAGGCAAATTTGCCCAGGCGTCAAACAGATTTTCTCTATAAAAAATTACTATATTTTATTAAAAACACATGCACTTTTTATACTGAACTATTATGAAGTTCAAAAATTGTGAGTTCATTGTATCCAGAGTCGTACATAATTTATTGAAGAACTTCACAAAAAAACAAACCAAATGGTTAAACAAATAAACTAAAACCAAATGATTAAACAGAAATAGAGTTATATTTTTACAATGTCAAACTTTATATTATTTCTATGTTTGTATATACATTGTAAATTGCGTTAAATATTGCTTTATATGATCGTTATTTAAGAAAAATAAAATATTACCGTTAGAAAAAAATCATCGAAGACTTAAATTCCGGAACATAATCCGGACTATCATCCGAACGATCACCCGATCTCAACCTAGTACACATTTCTGTGTGCCACAGTAACGAATAATTAGTGGGTCCACCAAAATTCAGCAAATCGGCCCGAATTTGGGGTCATGGATGGACCGGAGCAAAGTGGGCATTAAGCAATAATACTGGCCGACTATATTATAGCAAAATTATCATTTGGGCAGCTTTACTTAGTGCATAGGCTGCCACTTTATTAGTAAAATTTTGGGTGATTTTAGAAAAATTTGTTAATCCCAACCTATTCCGACCTAA
The DNA here is from genome assembly GCA_910592135.1 of Racocetra fulgida. Classification (NCBI taxonomy): domain Eukaryota; kingdom Fungi; phylum Glomeromycota; class Glomeromycetes; order Diversisporales; family Gigasporaceae; genus Racocetra; species Racocetra fulgida. The sequence continues at coordinate 8,689 of CAJVPZ010003747.1, read as the reverse complement.
ATTCGGCCGATTTGCTGAATTTTGGTGGACCCTCTAATCTACTCCACAGTAACAATATAGTAACTAAGTTCCTATCAATTTAATGGTAACTATTACTACGTATAAGCTTGTAGTTACAGTACTATGCAGTTACTGGATCCGCCCGAATCGTTAATGTAACAGTGACAACAATATTACTAGTAAACCTTATTTTAATCTAAGTTCTAGTGTAACGTGATATCTCTTAAAATAGGAACAATAACAGCAGATCACCCAAAATTTTCTCTACTGTATAACTGTCACGCAAATGGTTGATATGATTGATTGTCATTAACTTTACAATTTAAATTTTTCTGGTCATTTTTTTTTAACCATTCAATTTAATAATGAATTTATAAAATGGAATTATGTGAAGTATGCAATAAGCGAAAGACTGATTATTTTTGGTGTTTAACATGTAATTCAGGTCATTTTGAAAAACAATTTGACAAATGGACAAGTGGAAATGATGTAATTGATAAATTTATTAAGAATATTCAACTTAAAGCAGCTAAACAAGACCAAGTATTAGAATGGGTTGAATTTAAAGACATCGATCAAGTTGAATTTCTTGCTGAAGGTGGCTATGGAAAAGTATTTAAGGCTAAATGGAAAAACGGTCCTATTAAATATTATGATAATAAAAATAAAAGATGGCGCAGAGCTGGTGAGACTGAAGTTGTTCTTAAGAGTATAAAAAATTTAAAGGATGTGAAAGAGGAATTTTTTAAAGAGGTACATAATTTAATGTGCTAATTTTATTTGCGTAAATAATACTTTTTTAATTTTTTAATTTTTATTTTTTTTAAAGATTGAAACTCAAATGGCCTCATGTGAGGAATTTAGTTATATTATTAGATGCTACGGGATAACTAAATGTCCAATCACTGAAGATTATATGATGATCATGGATTACAAAAAAGACGGTAGTCTTCGAAGTTATTTAGATGCAAATTTTCATCTTCTAAGATGGGAACAAAAATTAGAACTTTTATACACTGCAATTAAAGGCCTTTTTGATATCCATGAAAAAAAATTAGTACATAATGATTTTCATAGTGGTAATATTATTGTCTCAGACAATGAATCATATATTTCTGATTTTGGATTATGCAAAAATGTTAATTCTGAAACAGAGTCTGAAGCCAAGTCTGAAGCCAAATCTGAAGTATTTGGAGTTTTGCCATACATTGCACCAGAAGTACTACGTAAAAAACCATATAAAAAAGCGGCAGATATCTATTCTTTTGGAGTAATTATGAATCAGGTTGCATCAGGCTATGCACCATTTCACGATTATAAACATGATACTGACCTTGTACTTCAAATTATCGACGGGGAACTCCGCCCAAACATTGATGTTAATAACACACCACAATCTATTATTAAATTAATCCAACGTTGCTGGAGTCAAAATCCCAAAGAACGGCCAGTTGCTATTGAATTGCTTAATGAGCTTCGTAGTTATAGGGGAAAAGACCATGAAATATGGAAGGAAATTGAAAAAATCGAAGAAAATAAGAATTTTAATATATCACCACAGGAAGCATCGCTAAAATACGAAACATCCAAACAAGCATTCTATACTAGTAAACGCTATTATGTTCCAGAAACAAGTAAACACGATTATAATTCAGAAACAGGTAAATTTTAATTTTGTATTATCATTTATAATTTAGAATTTTATTATTTATTACGAATTCATCAATTTTGTTCATTTTTTTTAGAATCTCTGATTCTTCCATCCGATCCATCCGATTCTGATTAAGTTGATTAAAACATATATTTCATTGTATATTTTTATAGTGAAACAAATCTAAATTATTGCACCAATCTTGTTTTGAATTATCAAAAATAATACAAAATTTTCTATTATAATTTGTTTGATTATTTCAACAATTTAAACGTAAATGTAATGTAAAAAAGAAATATTTTCTAATTAATAATTTCATTTCTTGTACTCATAATTGTATTTTAATAAATTTATTTTACAATTGCCATTATGACTCGAGAGAAATAACTAAACTAGTCATAGTTGAACTTATATTTCTGTTTTGTTTTTTTTTTGAATCCTGTGATCTAAATTCGTTTGTCCTGTAGAACTTATTTATGAATGCGCCATAATATCTCACAAATATTTACAATGGACAATAAACATCAGAATAGAATAAATAAAATTTACAATAAAACAATATAATACTAACACATACTAACACCGGGTTAGAACTTAAAAATAAACCAAATTGTAAAAATTAACATTGAATAAAAGAAAATTTAAGCAACATTTGCTAGAACTAATTCCTATCTTTTGAAACAACAAACGGCCAAGAGTTTTTATGACATAATTAAGGAGGTAACCCACAATAGAAGTGTATGGTTTATACGCTGTTTGGAGTGGGATTTGTACGCAAAATCAAGTTTGATTGGTCCGCATGCCTTATTCGTCAAGTTTTGGTTATTTTTCACGCATAAATTCATCACGCCTTATATCCTATCATAACCGCACATATGAGCAATATCACAGATGCAATAACTAACGATAGTAAAAGCAAAAATTTTCGCCGCAAAAATTGTTACCCAATGCAATTTGGTTTGTCTATTTACCTGATATTTTGTATTTTGCGTTTTTTTTTTCGTAGGATCTTTTATCGGGTTGATGAAATGATAATCACTGATCGTCAAAGAAATTTACGAAACATTTTTTGGATGATCGGATAACCTGTTAATTTATTGCATAATTGTCTAATGCGTGTTAATTTCCCGGCTGTGTATATCGAATGCTTGGATAAATGATGTTTACTGTAATGGCTGCTGATATTATTTGAGGTATTTATTGTTATGGTGTTACATGAGATTTTGTCATTTGATCATATAGACATCCCCAGTTGTAGATCACCTGATTTTGACCTCAACGTGAAGATATTCAAGGATTGAATAATTATCTTCCAGATCCCATATGAATAATCTCATGTTGCATCGTAGTATTTTATATCTCATGCCTTCATGTCTTTTCACATTGCATTCTCTAGGATAGTTAAAGATAAAGACTACCGAAATGGCCAAGATTTTGTTAATCGTAGCTTGTTCAAAATGTATAAAAACCCTCACCTTTTACCTTGAAGAAAGGGAGACTTTGACTTCTCCTTTTCCTTATCATATTATTTTTACTATTGTATTTCTTCACCTACTTATTATAATAAAGTAATTATGTCTTCATACATGTTAAATTAATTGACCTAACGATCTTGACCACGTGACCATTGTGAAGGAACTTCACGATTGACACTTATCTAGTATCTCAACCCTATATATATAATTATTATAACAACTATTGTATCTTCATATATATTAGTTGCTTTGTCTCATTGAACAAGCCTTGATAATACCTCTTTAATAAGTTGTATATTTAATGCCTTTATTATAGCCTGAATCCTAAGGTCATAGTCTTCTTACTATAATAGTTACATTTTTTGAATTACTGTAAGAGGTGTAGTTCAAGTGTGACAATGGATTATCGTGAAATTAGATTATCATGAAATTTGGATCTATTTTATGTATGATTTTTAAAATTTTTTAGTGCTTTTTTTGTAGACTTTTTTTTTTATAGTTAAGCTAGGATTTAAGGTTAGAATTATTAATAAAAGAGTATAAGTAGATTTTGGTAGGGCTTATATTTTAAATTGAGACCCCAAATTTCACGATAATCTGTGACTAGTGATGTGCCGCGTATAGTACAGTACGCAAAAAAATTTTTAGAATATTCTAGAATAAATTATAAAACCATTCATATCTCAAAAGTTTCCTTATGAAACCACCTTTTGTATTCTAATTAAAATTACTCCTTGTGAAATTTTGTATATAGATAGTTTATATATCATACGTGTACTATACATATTGCACATGCTATACACACTATACGCACTATATGTACTGTACATACTGTACGTACTGTACGCTAAAAAAATCCGAATATCATATAAATGGCACATCACTAGTCACGACTCTTGGTTATGTACTTGATGCCAGTTCTTATCTTCTAATTACACTATATAAAATACTATACGTACTGTACGTACCGTACGCGAAACAAATTGGGCTATCATATAAATAACACATCACTAGGTTTGCTGAATTTTTCTATCAACACGTAATAGAGAATTTTGATAGATCTGCGGTTGCTTTTTGATAGGCCCAAAATGTACCCGCTTATTTTACGTTTTTGATGCATTTTAGTATACGAAAATCTACTTCAAGACTTTGAACAAAGATATCTTAAAAACCGCCTATGCAAATTTTGCAATTTTTTTATTTTGATTCTATGGTTCTTTAGAATCAAAATAAAAAATCCATTAAATTAGATTAAGTGGGTGCCAAGATATTTTAATAGATGGTTTATATGGTAGTAAAACTTTGAGGGAAGATATCTCAGCAATTGAAAAGCCAAATTCGATGAATTCTTTTTTATTTTGATTCTAAAGACCTACATAATCAAAATTAAAAAAAAAACATTGAATAAGGTTGAGCAGTTGATGAGATAACTTCGCTCAAAATAACGGCTGCAACAAAATTTTTTTATATTTAAAGATTTCTCAACAAATATCCAACCAAATTCAATGAATTTTTTTATTTTATTTTAATTCTGCATATATGTAGAAACAAAATAAAAAAATTCATCGAATTTGATTGAATGGTTGCAGAGATATCTTCGCTCAAAGTTTTGAAACTATATTATTGTTAAACTTTGAGCGTAGAATCTCAGCAAATACGTATTCACCCAAATTCGATGAGTTTTTTTATTTTGATTTTATAGATCTGTCGAATCAAAATAAAAAAAAATTCATTAGATTTTGCTGGACGGCTATTGAGATATTTTTGCTCAAAGCAGAGATTGGAACCGGTTTTAATAATTCGAGTTTATCACGTGAATTTTGTGATATTTTAGAATTTAATCCAATTAAATTTTAATAAATTTTAAAATATCACAAAATTTACATGATAAACTCGAATTATTAAAACCGGTTCCAACCTCTAGCTCAAAGTATTGATAAAATACCTCAGATTTAGGGTGTGCTGTAGATCTATTAAAAAAGCAACCGCAGATTGCCGCACCAGTGGTAGTTTCAAGCCCGTTGGGCCGGCCCATTCCCCACCCTCTTTACAACACATATTAATCAAGAATAACCAAAGCCGTGTGAAGCAGTCACCAGTTTTATTCTGCCCAACCATAAACCAATCGGATTGAAGATTTTGTGTTAATACATCACGAAAATTGCCGTATAACCACCCCCTTTGTGTTATGCTATACATAACACTTCGTTCCTGATATTTCGATATGTGTGTAATTAATAGAACTAATCAGAAGCAGTAGAAGTGGTAGGAAATTAGTAAGCCCGTAAGGGTAAGATTGAAACTATTAAATAAGATGGGTGGCGCGTAAGCGCCACCAATCGTGCTAGTAATAATCAATTTGCAATATCTTGATAAATAACGTGCCGAGCATTTTACAACATGTTTTGGATTATCTTTATTTGATTTATTATTTATATTATGGTATCTCCATTTATCGTTATAGTTACCGGGTATATTTATTTAAATTAGTGTAACATTGGAAGCATTGTTATGGTGTCACACAAAATTTGGCTACAACAAGCAACGCAGGAAAAAAAAAAAAACGAAAGTTTTTTAACCAAATTTTACCAAAAAAAACAAATTACTATGGAAACCAACTTAATCATTAAGTTCAGTGCCAAAATTTAGATCAGTAAATTATTAGCCAACATACATCTTCCTTAGTGCATATGATTTAAGCGTTGCTAAAAGAAAACCCGAAAATTTAAATATAAGTCATATTTAAATTTTCGAGTTTTCCTTTAGCGACACTCATTTGATAAACATTTTGGTACAATGTAATCGATCAAAAATTTTTTTCTTGGCAAAAAAATAAAAATTTACCAAAAAAATAAATTAAACTAAATTTAATCATTAAGTTTCAGCCCAAAAATTTAGATAAGTAAATTATTAGCCAACATGCGTATGCCTAAGTGTATGTGATTTGATAAACACTTTGGTACACTGTAATCGATAAAAAACCATTTTCTCCAAAAAAAAACTATTTAATTTGGTCAAAAAAAAGGAACTTAAATTACTATGGAAATTTTTAATCATTAAGTTTAAGCACAAAAATTTAGATAAGTAAATTATTGCCAAATATACGTATTCCTTAGTGCAAGTGATTTGATAAGCACTTTGGTAAGATCAAAAAACAAACTTTGATTATATTCGTAATATAACCAAATCAAGTTTAGTGCACGGTACAAATATTTACCTTAGATTGTATAGATATCCTCACAAAATATTTGGATCAGCAGTAACTTATTACAATAGCTTAATATTATTACACGAAGACTGGGAACGTAAATATTTTGTTTATTCTTAATTATTTACAAATTACAGTGTAACTTCGATATAGTCAGCCTAGTGATTGAACCCGTCTAAAAAAACGACACCCGGGTCACCCGACGCGTGGGCTATCGGCCACCAGGGTGGGTTACAGTTATTTTCATAATTCCTGATACATCTGATAAAAATTGACTAAATAATGCTCTGCCGATTCGATTACAGCTGTTTTATACACTCTGGAACATCTGGCAAAAATTGACTGACTGAATATTTGCCGATTCGATAAGTTTGTGATTTGGTAATGATCACATCCGAATCAAAAATTTTCACTACCGAATCAAAAACTTATCGAATTGGCAAATATTCGATCGGTCAATCTTTGCCAGATTTTCAAGAATTCATGAAAACATCTGTAAGTTTGTGATTTCAGCATAATAATAGATACAAAATTTACATATCAGGTATGCACGTACGTACGTCGTACTGTACATAACTCTTGCATTAACTAGTGCACTGACAAATGATTATTACATCTGCATTACGAAAGCGTTGCCAGAACTACTAGAGTTTATGTGCTAGCTCTATGAAAGTTTTGGACAACGTTATTTACATACGAAAATTACATGTCAAAAACTTACACGCAAATTTCTACCCTATATATAAAAAACGTGATTATTGTGTTCTATAGGTGATTTTCAGTGTTTCAAATAGAACAAAAGCTCAAATTTTTTTGTTTTCAATATAGGAAAAATTTTTTAATACATATTGTTAGAGCATTAGTAAAGTAATAAATTTAAAATATTTTTATAGTTAATTAATACTAAAAATTTCCAATAGGAAAATAAAAAAAGTGAATAGAATTATATGTCAATAGAAAAGTATAGCAAAATACCAACCCTGGTGATTTTAATATTATAAATGTCGACACGTCCAATATATTAAATTTTTGTTTGAATACTTGCCCAACATGTTTAGTGTGTTTGTGCGAAAACAAATTACATGTATGTAACGGGTACCCGATCACGCCGAAATCAATAACTTAGCCGGATAAGCAAAAAATCATTCGGTCAATTTTTATCAGGTGTTTCAGGAATAATGAAAATAGCTGTAAAAAAAATTACCTGAGCGACAAGGATACAGAATTATAAATGATGATGATTACTAAAGGTTGTAGCTGTTGTAATTATTCCTGAGACATCTTGTGAATTTTTAATCTGCCGATTCGATAAGTTATTGATTTCGGCATGATTAGTGTATTGTTTATTATTTATGAAGATAGTCATTAATCGATTTTGTAAATTAAAACTAATGTGAAACATATAAAATACCACAAGGCCTCTATTTTAACGTTCTATCTCTATTATAACTCACAAACACCAGTCGGGCTTTTCTTTTTTTCATTAAAGTCTTAAAATATTTTTTTATACCATTCAGGCTTGGTAGGCGTGGTTTTTTTTTACAAGTGGCGGAAGTCTTCAGCACATCATATCTTTGAAATTGTTTAATAATTGCCATGCTGCACCGTAAGTAGAGGTCAGCCTTGTAGCATTTTATATGTCTCACGTGAGTTTTGATTTATAAATCGGTTAGTAATCAATTTAAAGCCTACTAACCTGGCTTTAGACTATCTCCGTAAATAATAAACGTTATACCGACCATGCTGGCAGAATAATCATTCGGTTAATTTTCACAAGGTGTTTTAGGAATAATGATAACGGTTGTAATCAGGATTTTGTTTTAATTTCGGGTACCCGGTTGATGAAAGCGTTTGACTTGACGGGTCACGGTTAAAAGTTTGGAACCCTAAATTATTTACAAGTGTCTATGATAATAGCTGTAACCCACGGGTGACCCATCGGGTGACTCGCCGGGTGACCTTCACAGTGACCCACCCGTTTCCACCCGGGCTGCCACAATACAACCCGGGTACCTGGGTCCAATCACTAGTCACACCTTATATAATCACAACTTATTACGTATAGTCATTATTTTGATTAAATTATATCGTGATTATATTAAATCATAAGCAAATTTCGTCGTATTTTTTAAAGCTAACTATTATAGAATTTTAATATATTGCTGTATTAACTAGAATCATTTACAATAGCCAAAAATTAAAAAGAATTTTTATTCTGAATATTTAATTAATAAGGTGAAGTAGGGTATTCTGACGCAGGGGGGGTATTCTGACGCAGGGGGGGTATTTTGACGCACTTAAGTTTTTTTATAATATCTTGCGATACACTGATCAGAATCAAACAATTTTAGTACC